>JARQTI010000328.1:0-125550 GCA_030142655.1 Trachelus tabidus
TACATGATAGTATATTTCTCTTGCGAGAGTGGCACCATCGGGCGGTGAGGCTAAGTACTTATCGGACCACCCTCGTACATATAAACCGAAAAAGTGATTCCTTAGGTTCTTAATCCCTGCTGACTAATTAAAGTCATCTTTATCGCTTGTAAAACTAGTTCCAGTAAAGCCGATTAGAACTGAAATGATGTCAGGCACGATGGAGCAAGCAACTTCAGTGATCCGCGTAGCTGTTAGTGTCGAATGATCGATAACATCTTGTTCGGCGATAAACATAATTTTTTCTTTTTAATTGCACGTGCACCTAGGTGTGAGAAGTTAACAGGCAATTTAATTCTCATAATTCATTAGGGTCGTAACGACTGGCTACTTTTACTTGATTAGTCATAAAAAATTATTATCGATCTCTCGCATGCACCGAAGCTCGTCGTATAGGAAAACGGACGACAAGACACTTGCATTCTTCCCTCTATAGGAGATTCATACGATGCAGGTATTTTCCTCGCGGTGCACTCAGATGCATCTTGTTCGTTGACTCTACAGTCAGCGGTATGGCGAGCATTGATTAGAAAGGCAATAATGCAAGCCACAGATTTTTCACGCAGATTCCTTTTCCATAAGACATCACTTTAAATATGCATCCCTGATGCATCCTTCGTGCTGACTTGACTTGAGTCATCGACTTCTTCTAGTGAAAATCGTATTCTCGACACTTCGTAACTCTCTCTTTGCCTGTGTATCAAGGATCTTCTAATCCACGACACTCTATAAAGTGCATCGCTCGGATGCATCGAATTATTCGTCGAAGTCGATGCATAATTATTTTTATACCAGGAAATGCATTTCGCTTACCGGCGCGTATCACTGAACGGTTAGGGCAGCGGTGCACGATATTTCGCAATTCCGAGCACGAGCCCGTCCACCGACGAAATTGCAGCCGCAAACTCTAATCGCGGAATTATTACGTGCAATCGCCTTAATCGCGAGCCGAATACATTTAATGCACTGCGAGGCAGCGTTTACCTACCTGCACCCAGCGAGGGGTAGTTGAGGTTTCTAGAATGCATTAACCAAAGTGCAACATAAACTTTTTTACGTGGGAGTTGCGGTAACTTCGACTTTTTTTAAATTTTATTTCAGAATTGCCAATATAAACTCGCTCGCCTTGTAAACCATCGGGATAACCAATAATCAATGCTCGATCAATGATCTCGTAAAATTTATTAATTTATCTCTAAATAAAAGCCTGCTGTTCCATTGAATACAGAGAAAGCCATTCGAATTTTTATGTCTTTTTATTGGCTCTATTATGCTTCGATAATCCATGGGCTGCCACTGGACAGAAAAATAATAGAAGAACGGAAGTAACGAATCTGCCGTTCTTACTTTGCGTTGGGGTTATTTATTTTGCCACGCACTCGTTACGTCACTGAGCAATCATATGTACATATGTATACATACATACAACTGTCTAACAAATTATTATCGATCATTAATCCTCCACGGACAAATTGAACAATGATCGCGCCTCTAGGAATTATTATCACGAACCTCTCGCATAATCGGTGGTTCGCGCCAGACGATAATTACATAGACGTCAATCAATTCTCGAGGATCTAAACCGATTAAGCGATCAAGCCAGCAACGATCTGGATCACATCGTACATTTTTTACGATCCATTTCTCCGTTCGTCATTTCTCTTTATCGGTATCGC
Organism: Trachelus tabidus; assembly: GCA_030142655.1. NCBI lineage: Eukaryota > Metazoa > Arthropoda > Insecta > Hymenoptera > Cephidae > Trachelus > Trachelus tabidus. The sequence goes on from JARQTI010000328.1 coordinate 1,716, forward strand.
AAGATCTTATTGATCTTACGTACACGACACGTAATGTCACAGTAGTATATATGCTGCGTCTAAATTCCTTGTTTCAAATTCGATTCTCAAGATTCTCATTTATTGATGCTCTTACGTCACAGGCGAAATTTAATATATAACTCTCTATTGCCAAATTTCATAATATCCGTCTCGCTGGTTTCCGATGAACTTTTCGCTCAAACGATTAAATTCTCCTCCGCCGAATCTGCTATTTCTCAATCGCGATCTCTTTGACGTACTCTGGAGCGACAGATCGATTGCAATGGAATTAAATGGGAAAAAATCAATTATGTCACAATCGTCATTGAGAGACAAACCAGGCATAAAAAAGAAATCGTGGCTAACTCTTTCGTCTGATTAGACACGGCGCATACGACCTGAACGATACGATCGATAAATCGATCCTGGGATGAATTCTCGATAATTTTTCTGACAATTAAAAAATTCCATTCGCTCAACACCGTCTTAGTCGGTTATCCTTTCCTGGTTCAGAAATAACAGTATCGATTCCTAATAACTAATAATCACCGATGATCGGTATCGATATAATCATTTTGTAGCTAACTAGAATATATATATATATATTTCAAGTTAGGATACTGTAACGATTACACATATACAACCCGACATATCATTATCACGTGGGTATATATTATTTAATAGTATTATTTATTATAGCTGTCATTGAATACGATTTAATCACTTTTTTCACACTCTAGGTTAATTGAAGTGAGAACGGTGTGACTTCGACTTCCAGTCGAACACATATTCGCGATATCCTATGACTTGGGAATTTCGCAAAAATATTTATTGCAATAACTATATATACCCTATGCTATGCCAAGGGACAACTCCACAGGAATAATTTAATTTAGTTAGAAAAATAAAAAAATATTTTTGTCTAATCTAAAGTTTGATTCGAAAGTGAAACTCACGTCCGACTGCTTCCTCCTACTGTTCTGCTCGCGTTGCCAATTTACGCAATTATTCTGCGTCGTGCACAATTAACGAGAAAGTTCACGAATACTCATTTCACGCTAGTCCATTTCTTAAGCAAGTTTCTATGCAAATTTATTACTTAAAAAAAAACATTGTATATTCATAACATTCATTATCTTCGCTTTTTCAATGTTCATCAAAAACTTCACCGTCCGATTAAATCTTCGGCACAGTCTCTCAAACTGCACGCTTGCACCTTTATCAGACTGCACTACGGCACACGTGTACGTACTCCATAGCGTAGCATTAAGGAAATTTCGTAATTGTCTGGATCTCGAAATTAAATCGCGGAGTCCATATGAAATGGAAATCACGTATGCGATTATTGCTCAACCATGGCAGACATAGAATCAGCAACGTTACTAACAGAGACTAGTCGAGTCATTAGTTCACCAGAAAATTTTCAATTCCCAACCACCAGTACTCCTTCCCCATTTCGACACCTAACATTATTGTTCGCAGACGAGTCTTTCGTCGATGAAATCATTAGACTCATCTAATTTATACGGACCGAATAGATACAGCCATTAAATTATACGCAGTGGCATCTGTGGACGCAGCATCCGGAAAGAGAAAGGTTAGGCAGTATTAATAAATCATGAGCAGATGATCATCTCGATGAAAACATCCAGTTCCTATATATATATATATATACACACACGTACATATACACAGTCATTAAATATATGTAGTGAGGTTAAGTATTGTGTACTATCTATCTACGTAACTTAAGATCAAGCATCTAATACCTATATATATATATATAATACCGATGCGCAGATCGCGACGAAAGTTGTAAATTGAGTAGCAACGTTTCCGCGATCGTGACAAAACGATCTTCCCCATTAAAAGACATCGATTTCCATTGGAATCAATTTTCTCATCACTGATTGGCTCCCATGTCTCGAATCTCAAAGCACGACTCTATACCAAGCCTATATCCACGGCATATCTGAGAGAGCATCTGCCACAGTGCCTTTAATGATTCCACGGTGTTATCCAACGACTGTGTCATAATACAAGCATTTCTCCAATAATTTTATGCGACAACATCTGAGCACGATAGTTTTCTAAATCGTTATTCACTCTGGCGGAAGGAAGAGGAGACAAGTATCTTGTGCAATCTGGCCGTACAGTCGATACTTTGCTAGCTCGTTTAGCACGTAACTTGGCCATTAGAGTCAAATGGGGTACAAAACGACCCCCAGGAAAACCATTCGACTACCATATGAGAGCACATGAAGAAATTGCGATAGAAAGGACGGGTCTGCTATACGAGGAAGCTGCGGAAGGAAGAATGTATATATATAGATATATATAGAAAGACAGCTGTAATGCCAGTGAGTAAGGTTACGCAAGATATCTTGAAGCATTTCACTAAGCAAGTAGTCAGGATACAGTAGGTAGTCAGACGGATGAGTTGAGTGTAAAAGAGGTATTAAAAAAATAAAATAAAATCAGTACCTACTCCACGCTATAGAAAGTGTCCAATACCTGTACTTAATTACGGGACCAGTATTAGGATTACGTGTAATTTAGAAGATATGCCAGGTGACTCTGGAACTATTAAGAACGACGTAAATTTATTGGATTGGCGGATTGATACGGTGACTGTAAGCAGGGATTACCTGATCCCTCAGAAAATTCAAAGTACTCAGAGCCTATAGGTGCGTAATGTAAAACCAGGATATTGGACGTATATCAACGTCGACAAGAGGTTATATCCTCGTTAGATATCCTTTAGCGGTGCAATCAAAGGAATGACTTATAATGGTGTAACAAAAATGGTTTCGAATGCAAGATTAAAAAAAAAGTTTTGAAAATCAATATACGTATATAAGACAGTCTGCCGATTGGCAGAATCCATTGTGGATACCCCGAGGTACACGAAGGAAGGTCGTGAATAAAATACCTTAGGCTACGTCAATTCTGTTCTTTTAAACGGCTAAGGCGGATATAGAGAAAAAAATATACAGTGTAATATACCCATGTGGATACTGATATACGTGTAGTATATATATGGCTACTTTTGATCCAGTTGATTCGTAATTTTGACGTACATTGAAATCTGCCAATTATTTATATTCGTCATTCTCACATTGTTCCTGTATACATTAACATCGTAAAACCATTATCTCAATGTACGATTCCGCTTAGATATGCAAATTCCAGAGTCCGATGCTTTATCCTTGTACGTGCAGCTCTTTGAGTAGTCATGTATTATAGTATACGTATGTGGTAACTCAAAGGTACAACAATGAGACGGCAATTTAAATCGCTGGATTTTTATATGCTGGATTAATAATCCAACGATACACGAGAGGTTTTCTAGGTGAGAATTTTAGTCTTTCTGACAGTCAGTGGAGGTCCGTTGCCATGTGTGCATAGGTGACAGAGGGTACGTGCTCGTAAGGACAATGGATCGCAGGGAGTTGCAGTGCACAAGCGTGACGTATTATGCGTCGATTTGTAAGGTGAAAGGGGAATCGGTACGATGGCAACACCTACGCGAATCAGAGACAGTAAATGAGGTGAAGCAAATGGAATTGAAAGAATAAAAACATTCCTAAGCGAAGCCAACAAACATAGCGAAAGGATTGATTTTCGCCGTAACCGTAAAATGTATAAGAATGCTGGTTTGCGATTCCATTGAAAGATACAATAAAAAATAAATACATAAGGGATGATGTAAAATATTAAGATAAATACGATAATTGTGAAATTATTCCTCATACATAAATTTTACGTAAGTTTCGCACGGTCTGTTTTTATTTGCGCTACGGTAATCGTACGATAATTGGAGTAACGGTTTAAATGACTAATAATTTTGTATTGACTAATTCGAAGGTTGATCGGGACAGTATAGGAAATTGTGGAGAGATTAGAATCGCGGAATTGCGCTGGTATGTGTAGGGGCGAGAGAGAAGGGAGGAGTGTATATCAGCACTTAAACCCTTCACTGTACGCATGCAAGTGGTTAACGTGCATGCAGTGGGTGCACGTGCGACACGTGCTGCTTGGAATTGCGGACTATAGTAAAGGCACAGGACAGTTTTACTGCGTTTGCTGAAAACGACTTCTCAAATTGCAGCTGTAAACGTATCGAACGGGAGGAATTTGCCGGGTGTAGTTGAAAAGTCTGATAAATCGTTACACGTACGTAGACCATGGCACAAAACACATATCTAACGTAAAATACAAAGAGGAGGGTGACGCGATACTTTCTTATCAGCGTGTTTTGAGCAATTCCACTTTTTGCAAGTGTCACAACGTTGCTGCGACAATGATTATCTAGTGTGCGGAGACAATTCCGATGTTTTTTTTTTATTCCTCCACTTTTATTCACGTCGGCCCTGTTTCCTATGGCAGCATGTGTGCACGGGCATAGCCCGCCGTTAATAACCTTACGCAACTCCATCTAATGATCTATCCGATCGAGAGGAAAAACTCCCGTGGAATTGCACATCGGTCCGAGAAATCCGAGAGTGAAATTTGATCGGTACATTGGCCAAACCGCGGTCGGATTTGTGAAACTCGTGAAAGAACGAATCGATAGAGCGCTCCGATCTCTGATACTTCTCTTAAGAGATGTCAGGCAGTCTGTCCTCTCGGATTTTTCGTAAACGGTACTTATCGTGCCACCCACCTCCGAATACAGGTTAGAAATGAAATTCGCTTGAAACGTTAAAGAATGTAAGTGAACCTAGCGCGGTAACAATTCCGTCTGGTTATGCCGACATTAGGGACAGCCGTTCTACTGTTTTACGAGACGTTTTGCCAGTCGCCCCTTGGACATTATGCGATTACGCTTTTACTGGCTTAACGCGACGGGTATTTACCAACGTGAAATTCCGCGGCTACCTGGCGTCGACGTTAACGCCGATATGTGGGAAAACGCACCCTGCTGTATCAACATTAAAAGACACACGAATGAAGCACCCTGTACACTGTACTGGGTTAACCAGTTGGTGAAAGAACAAAATTTTTTGCAACGTAACGCGAAACACTTAACGTCATTGAAAATCGCTTGGAGACATGCGTATGATAATTAATAGTACTCGAGAATTTTATCACAAGACATTTGCATCAATTCATTTGGGTTTTTGTAGCTTGGATACAGCCATGAATTCCTTTCCAGCTGTATATCATAGAAATACGGTTCCACGTGGATAATTGAAATGTCGAATTGGCACGTCGAGTTTTTCGCATTGGGACGTGGGGAATAGTAATGCTGTATAAAGAAATGTTACACGTGTTTCATTACGATTGTGATACACTGACAGTCGTTATGATCCTTAGAACCACTTGCGTGTCCGACCTACCTTAGAAAATACAAGTTGGGTATACATACCTAACATAGGTATACCTAACTTAGTAAATACGATCGAAACCTGAAAATGAATGTTGAAAACCGAAGTAAAAAGGAAACGGAAGAATTCCACGTGGAATTTACTGGGACGAGATGTAATAATATTCTAGTCACTTTTCCTGCTTTTCTTACTGGGCGTCGCGACGCCACAGCATCGTACCGTTCTGCATGGAATTGCACGGGCGACGTGTTCCGCTACCGCAAAATCATTGAGAAATTATTGTAATCCAATGAAAAAAAAACAGTTATTTATTCATTTACCCTTTTTTACCTTATTCCCCCCAAAAAATCGAATTATCGCCCCATTTAAAAAACGAACAAGTTATCCCACTCGCTCTACAGACTGCACCTAGTAAGTGTATCACAGGAAGAAACGGTTCTACAAATCGACATAAATTTTTCCCGCACTCACGAGACTCATGAACAATGAACGCAAAGCAATTGCATTCCACGGGCTCGACTCAAGGCCCACGAGAGTCATGAATTGACTCGAGTCGTGCACAGGCCACGACTCTGCAAGATCATGCCCCGGATGAAATGCGTGTGGAAGAGTCGATACTGGAGACCCGTACGAGTCTATATACCTAAGAACGTCTCACCTATCGCGTGGCTATAGCAATCATCACGTGAGTAAATCTCATTAAGATAGAGCAATACGTTGGTCCATTGGAATTGAGAGAGCAATTAGCGAGCAACTAAGAACGCATTATGATCGAAGATTATAGATCGCTGAGTAATCCCATAAAGACCACCTTTTCGTATATTAGAAAGAAACTTATGGAGTCACGTATAGAAGGTTTATATACGAAGGCCAGCGGGATTCGATGAAATCGTCTATTCCCAAGTCCGTTGTAATGCGTCTTGGCTATTAGTAATTACCAATTACCAAAGCCTCGATACTAAAAACGTAAAAGTATCCTTTCGTTGAGATCTCTCCATTATGTACACAGGCGGTACTTCTTTTTCATGTATATCTATATATACATTATTTTTCCACATACGGTACCGGTACCTTCGTCAGTTTCATGCAGCACCGATCGCTCGCAGTGCAATAATGGCGATTTGATCGAACAGAGAAATTACGCTTGGCAAAACCTGGCAAATACAAACTTTCGTAACTTCCATGAACGGTTATTAATTTTACATGCATGTACGTCATGTTTTCCATATGATACAGTTTGTCTTGATTTTACGGCTCTATGTTATGCAGGCACTGGTATATGGATCATTCGATATATACAGGTATACATGGCACGTATGAATAGGTACAGTAGGGCTACAGCCAGGGATCGCCAATATATTTTAATCTCGATACTAAATGTATTCTGTAAGGACCCGTATCTTTCTAAACGTCATATACATTATATTTGAAATTCCAATAGAACTCCAGATCGCCGTTCCGCAAGTTGGTAACAGCAGCTTTTATACGCAACTCCGGCATAACCTTCCATCGGACAAGGCTCAACCTTATGGCACGGGTTGTACAATAATTTTTTTCCAATGAAAATTCTTCGCTGGATGCTGACGTAATTTATGGCCGATTAACGGATAACGCGATTCTTATCACATTAAAGGAGCTTTTAATTACGCGACACTCTGGTCCCGGTAGCGAGTTGTTACACCCTATAAATCATTGTGTCGCACTACATATGGATAAAAAAAATAAAAAAATCCTTCGACTCCTACTTCGTTAATTACTCGTATCCGCAAAGTGATTGACTTCAATGTCCTTTGGGTATACATACATACGTGTGCACGGCTAAAGGTCCTAAATGATATATTTAAAAATTTGCTAAAAAATATTTTATTTCTCTGCCTCCCCAAATGCAAAAATGCGATATACAAAATATTAGACACACATATATGACACTGGTATCGCCCAGTATTATTTTTGCGCGGGAACGGCGTTGCATTTCAAAATAATAATAAACAGGCTAGTCACGTGGGCGTGTCCAAGCAGCTGGCCTGTAATTATAATGCATGCGAATAATAAGTACGGGGTGAATTATTTTTGCATCGTTACGCCCGCGCGGAAAGATCGAGCTCGACCAGGCTCGCGGCTGCAAGATCAAGGGAATCTGGTTTCGCTCCCCTGAACTGTCTGTATGTAAACTGCATGTTAGAATATGCGCAATGCACTATGGCAATTTATTTGCAATCTACGCTAGATTCGCATAATGATATCGTGACGAGCAGCTCATCGCATGTCGCTAACGATAAGAATGCATGTTCGTCATACTTCCTTTATCGTTAACCCGTCACGATATTTCGCAAACATTTTTTTTTTCCATAAATATACAACGTCCGTTTACTGTTGAGATAAAATTCATTCACGATCACAGGACTAGAATTTTTGTTACACTCGGTATATAATCACTGCGGCTTAGAGTGGCAGCTGAAGATGAAGACTTTTATTTACTATTCAGACCAATTTCTTTTAATGTTATCGTATTACAGCTACAGTCTTTTTACACAGTCCGCTAGGCAGTCATTTCCAATGGCTGTAATCAACGGTAAATATCCACGTAGGGAAATGACTATTAGATGATCTAATTATCGGACAATGCTCGTGCTGCAATTGCAGGTAAAATTATTTGTGGATTTTACGATTTTATATATTTGTAGTATACGCTGTGTCACGGGACCATTATAAAGCGAACAGGTAGGTGCGTAAGGCAAGGTACCTTAGTTTCCAAGTAAGCAGAAGCAAACGTATATGTGTCTGACGTAAAGGGGAGTTTTCATAAAGTGAGAATTTAAGCGCGCGGCTTTATGCGAAAGGCGCGTGATACTGTTATGTTAATTTAATTGGGCATTTTTACTATGATCCCGTGCACAAGTTGTCCGGTCGTGAGCGATAATTAGACTCCCGTTTCGAGAAATTAAACCAGTCGGCGTAGTAAGGTTACAAAGCTCGTGTCTATATCTCGAGCGTTCATTACGAAATTCGTTGATCGTTACGCAGTAAGGAGAGTTTTCACGATACGATAGTTCGGACTGTCGTTAGGATTTTTATTTAAAAAATATTACTTTTCTTTCTTCGACAGTGAAATTTTATTAAATTATATTCCGATCGAATTACCAGCTGGACGATATTCATTCGGGCGTTTCGCTTGGTGCGAGAAACAAAATTGCCGGCGTGAAAAGAAATTTCGTAAAGTTCATAAAATACTAAGTGGGAATTGACACTCCATTCGTCGTGGAGATACGTAAATACGCCTTGAGGCTTTTTCATGAGAATTTCGTGCTGGGAGGCTGTGCTGAAGATTAAAAAAGAATTAATTAACTATCTGCATAACAATGAGCAGTCTGAAACTTTTTCCACAGTGACATTCAGTCTCGAAGACATGGCCACGGGTATTACGGCCATTATGGGTACAAAACGGAATTGCTTTGCCAAGTGAAATCGTGCAGCTTTGTAATACAATTTTCAAGGATCAAAGAGTGGAGCTGTATTTGTGCAAAATTTTTTAAACATTTTTTGCGCAATTATCCTTTCTTAACAAAATCAAACTGCCGTTTAATTCAATCTGTGTCCTTTTCCAAAATTGACGCCGATCACTTTCGCTCCGACGAACTTTAACTTACCCAAGACTCGCCATGTCTTTGAACTGATTGAACATGGCGACCGGTACGGTATCCATGTAAATCGGCAGGTTAACAACAGCCGTGTTGCAACATTTAAATACACACGTGTCCAAGTACGCAAAGCCTGTACGTTAATAACGTGCAAATCGCGATACCCAGCAATGAACGAGTACCCAATGCGATTGCCAGATGTATCGTGTATAAGCAAATTAAGGCGGGTTTATATGTCGGCTCACTTTCGGGTACAATGAGTCAGCCATTAATTGCCTTTATCTTCGCTTTTTCTCCGGTCAGCGACATTCATTGTTTTCTACTTATTTGTCAACCTCGCGGCATTGCACATTCCCTCTTTCACTCGAGCCTTTCGACGTCTCCATCCCGACGAAGGAAACGTGCTCGACTGTCCCACTGTTAATCATTATGACACTTTCCTATGCTTTTTACATTGGTTCAAGCACGCGCCTCATTTTATATTAAATTTCATTATGTTTCGTATCGACTCCGTATCCATGGCAACCATCGGACCTTTCGTTGTCTTTCTCTTTTTTTTACACGTTTAAGGAAATCGCGCTATCCATCTATACACTCACAAAATCTGAAGTTTAAAAATTGTCCCGCGGGCTAAGTCCTGCTACTAATTAATAATTAGTGGATAACTGTCCGGAGAAAGTTGAGCCACGACTTATTACTTAAAATTCTTCAAATCGAGTCTAGATGCCCCGTGGCTCTTAACCCCCTTTACCGTATTTTAATACGTTTTATAGCAGCTATCAGGAATTCCACGAGGAATCGCACGGTATGGGCCTTAATTGATCGTGGCCAGTCAGAAGTATCGGGTGGAGTGAGAACGAGAAAAAAGAAAATTTGCGGAAAACGAAGAAAAAAGTATCAAAGAAAGAGCATTAGCAGTGGTAACGGAGTTAGCTGAACTCGATTCCTCTTTTCTGAAAAAGTTCAATGAAACCACGATCAATCAAAAGGATCCAGTCATATACGGTCTGCTGGTTATTCAGGCTCTCTATTATATAGACTATTTCTCATTCGAAATAGGCTCCGATACGGCTCATACGTCTCGGGCGAATATTCCTCCGACACGTATAAGTTATAACGAGCCAATTACCCATATGCTTCCACCGCGTTACACCAAAGCTAAATCTATTTTAAATCGACGTAATTAACTGGTAATAAAGTGCTCTCTAGACATAGTCTTAAAATACCAGTGTGATCCATTATACCACATGACACGGCGTGATCATCTATATCATATACATATATATATACACACATATATATTTAACATAACTATGGTGTTCTCCACTATTGACTGTTACCATAACGTAATAATAGAGTATAGTATTTTTTCACCGTAAAGTTTTGGATTTTACGACTATATCGTCAAATGGATATACCAATGGCAAGAGACCCGTCCAGGGCGATAAACCTGGCAATAAATAAATTCGACGTATTCGCTGCAAGTTACGCAAACAAAAGGTCGTAACGCGCACAGAAACACGGCAGACACGCGATACAAGAGGCTAAAAGTCATGGCTCTCATTTTGCTAAATTTAACCGTCCATTTTCTTTTTCGTAGCAAAGAATGTCGGTGGAGCTCAAAAAAAATTGAATCCAAGAAGTCGAACTGCAGCGAATAGGGCAAAGAATGTTGCTGACCATCTTCGGTATCTCCTTGTCGCCTATCCGGAGGCAGGCGTGACTGCATCTTTGCATTCAAGGATGACTGGAATAAAGGCTGACACGCACGAGTGCTGCGTTCGACCCGGAGCCTTGGTGGGTCGACGTCAGCTGAGTAATGCAATCCCGCGATGACGTGCACCTACAGTCTCATAGTCATCTGACGAAGTGAGGAAAACGGAGGATTGGCGAAGTGGAGGATTGGAGGAGCACGGCGTGATAGGGGAAGAGTGTAGGGGAGGTAGATCAGAGTGATGCTCTTTGATCTAAAGATTGCGCCGTTATGAAATTGACTTTTTCAGATACGCTGGAATTCCACGATAAGCCCAGATCCGAAGAACAGAATTTATACGTGATTCGTATGTACGAAAAATTGTACAGTGCTATGACTATACGCGAGTGGTGCATGCGGTTAATTGACAGACACTAAATATCAGGCTAATTTTCTCTGCTGCAACGAGAAAAGAGTTCTAAATGTTTTTAGCAATTTTCGTCTGTCGCAACGACGAATTATTTTTACGTCTGAAATGAATGGAAAAATAATTCTTTACGTATACCGTGGTGCATTATGGTCTCACGTACCAGCAAACCCTTTGGCACACAATCCCCGATACGACTGGCCGTATCTATTAATTGTGTATATATATATATGTGTGTATATATATATGGCGTAAAGTAATTCAGGAACACTGAGCATTAACCTCGATTGGGTAAAAGTAGGTTCGGCACCTGTCTCATATAAATCAATTGTCGAAGCCATGCAAACATGGCGAGCGAGAACTGCATTCCCTGAAACTTAGCCGAACGTACTTACTGTGTTCAATAACGTAATTACTTCTATCAGTGAACCTGGCTATAGAAGGTAGAAGGATTGGTAGCTGGGATTGGCCGATGCAATAAAGCGAATAGGAAGAAATTAGTGTAAACGAGGTAAAGTAAAAATTCGGTAATCAAATTTTTATCCGAATTATAAATAAACAGCATATTCGTATCATCGTACTCATAATAACGGTCGGGTGAGAGATACGAGCAATCGCTATAGAGTGTTATCTCTATCTCGTAACGTTGCAATAGTGTGCAGCAATGCACGTTCTCCAGGCAAGATCGGGTGCAACACAGTGCATACACGTGACCCGCTGGAGTAACGCGTGTCACGTGCAGCGGACAGTGCACTTAGCACGAGTAGGGGCCACCACGCTCACGAGCACGTGAATTCTGCATAACAAATATATACGTATATAGTAGTGCTCGAAGAAACATATATTATTTTTATGGAAATGGAATTCGCCAAAGCGCCAACATTTTACATTTGAACGTTACGGACCGTTGTATAATTAATGGTTCAAAATTGGCGAATGCTCAAACCTAAGTATCACTGATTATCGTATGAGGTATACATTTTATAATCCATCATTGGTTTAATGATAATTTTTAAATGTCCTTCAATGAGACCCGTATGGAATTTTAGATTAGTGTAATTAGGTGGGGAGGGGTGCCGCCGGTAGGATAAAATAGCGACAGGTGGAAAGAGAGCAAAGCGGGGAAAGTCGATTGGCGAATTTCCAAAGTAAAAAAATTCGCACCGGTCGCCGAGCAGGCTGCGGTTCTAATTCTAGGGCAATAATTGGCAGTGGAGAATGTGTTGGTATATGAAAAAAAAGTTTGTTAAATAATTGAAATGCCATGCGTCGTCCTAAAAGGCTCAATAAATCAAGGCACATGAAATGGCGAGACAGGTCAACAATGTTAATTGCTTGTACAAACCACCTTTCCGTCTGGCGCCATTAACATACCGTTTTGCTGTTAAACTGCATAGTTGATTGACGCTAATAACATTTGCTGGAACGGTGCATAGAAAGTTGATGTTTGAATCAGAAAATATTCTATGCTGTCTGCGGGAGAACTCTGTCATACGTATGCGGGACATTGTAACGTGGTTTGCTTATCTGTGGAGCTGGCTGATCGATCAACGATCGATCCTTAGCGATCACGTCAATCTTCGTCAAGTGGCGAAAGAGTGAGAGAGATGCCTGATGGTCGAAAAGATTTATGCCTAATTGAAATTTCATCTTGAAATAGACATTGGGACTCACACGGAGAACTAGAAACTGAAAAATGTGCACCACTTAAGGCCCAATGCCTAAGCCATTTAATCCGGACCTTCGGCGAATCAAATTATCCGCGAAAGATCGCACCCGCTCGATTGGGTCTTGACAAGGTCAATGTTAAAAAATGAACTTGCTGTAAGGCCCACATCGAGAATAATTGATACCAACATACATAAAACTAAACACGAAGTTTATCGGAGTCATCATTTCATAAGACCTTGTATTCTCGGGGCCATAACCTCCTGTTGCTCCGGATAGATTTTGAAAAGGCCCCAACTAAGGCCCAATATTTGAATTTGAATAAAACTCTATCCTTTCATACATACAAATATACACTGTAACCATTAACGTAACGAACGAACAGATAAGTGACTGACGGAATGTCTGTCAAAAAACTCTTCCTAATATTCGCTCTTAATAATTCAGTTATTACAAGACTTAAAATAATTGACCTTCCTCACACAATGCTAAGAATTGAGCAATGTCAGTGATGAAATTTTTTTTCCCAAAAAAATCATATACACTTCCCGCACGCGACGCCTAATCAGCCGTGAAATTGAATTTATATTAAAGTGTCATAATTGAACGTATTCAAACCAATCAAGAAAACGCGTATGCTATTTAGCCACACGCATACCTCAAATATAAACGCGTATCGGCCGGAGCTCGAGCATTTGCCATTTCTATATATCGCCTTATAGATAACTCGAGCCAATCTCAGCAAAATCTATCGAATCACCGAGTCACTTAAAGATATTTCTCCAGCCGACCAGGTCCCCACATTATCCGTTCAACTTCCACACATTCCCATACTCGGCCTTCCTAAGCGCAACAGGTAGACGTACGTGCGCACAAAGAGAAAGAAGAAAAAAAAAAATTCGTAATCACATACCATTCCCGTGCAAATAATCCATTACACACGTATGTATCATATATACCCATATGCGACTGCAAACAATTTCATCCAATACTCTACAAAAAAAAAAAAGAAATCAAAGGCCAGATTTCACCGAGAAAGATGATTCGTGTATTCCGCTAAGAAATATCCACGTGTTAAAGTGCATATACTTTTTTTCTCGCCGTTTTGCATAATCATAATCGACTCGCACGTTTACGCAAGTCGAGATCAATGTCAATGACGTTTAGTACAGGACGTTAAACCGCACGGTATACCCTGCAGTATCTTCCGGTTGAGGATGCTAATTGACAGGATGATACCGAAGTCTCGTGAATCAAAGTGACTAAGCAATCGAGTACCAGTATCGTGTGATTGCACGTGACCAAGTGACACGTGACGTATATCACGTAAATAATCCAGCATGAATCGTCCGACGGATCAGTAATCTTCTATCCTTCATTTTCCCTTGTATCAAATGCCATATATACCGGGTGAATCGTTCGCACCTTTCTCTCTTTTTACTACTGGAATCAATGGACCTCAAGGAGTCGCTGCAGCACGTGCAGCTGAGGATACGTAGTCACGTGCATCACGTGTAGCCACGTGTTCCTGCACGAGGTTAAATTATCCTTTTGCTCCACATGATCGAGTGAACAGTGACTGTACGCGTCTCGGCATCAGGATCGTATAAAACCTGGTCTTGCACCAGTGTCGACATTTCCGTAGAGCTGCCAGGGTCGTTGTCTAGTGAGAGGAAAGTAGAAGGTGGTGAAAATTGGATCGACCGTAGGAGATGGTTTGTCTACCATGTAAAGGAAGTTAGCTGCAAGAGGATATAGGGCAGCTAAGATTTCGGTTGGTACTGATTTGCAAGAGATACGAAAGCGAAGAATAGACTTCTTTTTTATTATTTTTTATGTCTTAATTAAAAAAATGGCACCAAGCGCGGAGGACGAATTGGCTCGTAGATTATGCTGTTTGTTAAGAGGTGTCAATTAACATATGATTGTCATATATAATGATCTAGTAAATCGTCACGAATTTACGATACGTGTATATGGTTAGTGACGAGAGATTCGCTTCTTATGGATTTTTAACCTTCAACAATCCAGGGGACCAATTAGACGGGTTGCGCGAGACTTGATATCTCATTACCGGTGTCGTTTCAATGGGAACTTGCCACCGATCGTGTCTGTGCGTTCTAGGTTGATACAGATAAGTACCGTAAGGTGGATACATGCTTTATAATTGCATGTATATATGTAAAAATCGTGCATCATGTTTCTCCATAAATAAAGCCGCGCTCTGGTACCGTTCAATGGCAATGGCGCTAATGTCAATCTATTCTGTCGTTTCCCATCGTAGCGGTAGGGTATAAGACGGTAATAGGTAATTGTTTATAACGCCATAAATCCCCATAAGAAGGGTAGTACATCAAACGGAATTGACCAGCCGTCGAAAATCGTAGATAAGGATGTACCTTAGACGGTATAGGAGAAAGGATAATTTTTTTAATTAGTGACTACACAGGGTACTAGCTTCAAAGACGGAAACTATTAATAGAATGGACCAGACACGGTATCTCCATTCTAATTACACACTGGTAAATTAAATAAGTACGGATCCGTCCACCCGGAAGAGCACAGGGCTACTTAAATTTCTTTTGTATTATATTTTTTTCCCTCTTACACGTGCTATGCGCGGTAAATGACGTTACGTTGATAATGGAGCCCGAGCAAAAAATTGGTTCAAATATATCAAGTACAGTGGAATCGGTTTTTAATAATCAACACAAAAAGTAAGTGCCTGCACGTAAGAGAAAAATTAAATTTTATAATGTTAATAATGGTTCCTATCACTTTTAAATCCTTACGTGAATATTTCTTGTAGACACTTATCTATCCTCGTGGAGATTGAGATTAACATCTGTAGAAGGAAGTGTTCCACTTTCCTGAGACGAGAGCGAAGAACGTGAATGTGACGGGCGGACAAACGGATGTCGTGGAACAAAGTGAGAAAGTGTCAGGAGTAGCGAAAGAAGGAATGAGAGTTAAACGTAATTTCCTATAACGATTCTAAGGTAGTTCAGTGTGTCCGAGAGAGTAAGAGAGACTTGTCGTATACCTGTACCGGTGATCGGTATACTCGTATGAATATATGCGCAATCGTAATGGCATTTTTTACAAAGTTCCTTTGTGTACACAGTTGGAGATTATTGTTCAGTTAATTTTTTTCATCCGCACAAGATCCGGATATTTGCCGATCAGTATCGTTATACGCGAGAGGCATGCGTGACTTTATTGATAGACCGGTAACCGATTTCCAAGGAGGAAGTACAACACAGCACATGCAAAGGTGTCAAATGCCAAGTATCTTTTGGCGCCCGTCAAAAAACCGGACTCCCGTGGCCATGATAGGATAATAAATCCAACAATTTGCAACCGATTCGCCGCTGCTATAACCGAGCTAATGAATTTCGAATGGACGCTATTAATTATCCGATCGCGGATTCTTTTTTTCTTTAATTTCTTTTGTCTTCTTTTTTCATACTGGTTAACATCGGTCTTGTACGATTATCATCTGGACTTTGCGTTTCTTTGTATCTGGTGGGCTTGTATGATTATTTTACAGTCCTGCGGGTCCACGTGATCGGTATCTTTGAGCTGGAACTCTTATTGGCTGTATAGAGAATTGCGTTCGCGATTGATAAGTTACATTTGGGATTTATGAATGATCAAAGGAGACTGGAATGATTTTTGACAGTCGATTAATAATCATCATCAATAATATTGAATCGAAACAATCGGTAATGATCGATTATGAATATATTATCGTTTCAAAGAAAATATCACGTTATTCATTTAATATATGGTTGATTAAATAAATAAAATATTCGTTATTTAATATCAAAATATATCATTTCTCCTTTCCCCCCTCTGTGCCTTTACTCAGATATTTTTTTACCGATCACTCGACTCGATCCATCATCGATTTCTAATATCCATAAATCACTTCGACAACTTCCCTAACATTTTACTCTCTAGTCTCCATCATCCTGATTCCCAAAAACTGAACTCTCTCCAAAAAAAAAAATTATGCCAATCAAATACACATAACAACAACAAACGTCACCTACCTGGCATGAGTCGCTCCTGGGCCGGGTATCCCAAAACTTGATTGACCAGGATCAGTCCGAAGATGAATATCAGGATCTTCATGATTTCACTCCTGCTCTAAATTATCTCGTGGAAACTCTCGCGCTACGCGAATATCGATTGATCAAAATTTCAAAATTGACCACCCGGTACCAAAAGAAAAAACTATCCAAACAAGAATCTCAGTGAGAAAAAAACTGAGATCTCAATTTTTAATTTCTTATTCAACAAGAGTATAATTCAATCGGATCAATGAATTCCCAGACGTTTAATAAAAGGTCTAGGTCTACCGGAGGTATCTCGGCGGAGCTCCTATCGCTGTCAGACTGTGAAGTAGTCTGGAGGGTCGCGAGACGCTTTCACTGGTTTTATACGCGCGCATGAAAGCACCTCGCTTCGTTGCGGTAGAAGTGGCGTGTGGGGAGGGGGGATTTCACACACACAAAAACACCAATACACCCTGAAGTTGCGCATAGAACATTTAAGCATAGTGAAATTATATGGAAAAGGGGTAAGAATAATTTAACTAGATAATAATATAGGTCGTGAAGACGTTGGCTATCTTATTAAATTTAATCAGATAACTATCTACCCATAATCGATATCTCAATGAGATAATCTCATAGTAAATCTACACTCGGATCTATTTCGAAGTTCAAGTACATTACGCTGCACTGTTTCTAATTTATGGAGCGCTATCCCGTCGAAGCTTTGACTAATCGTTCAGCTCGTTCATGAATAATGGGCAGCCTGTGTTCGACAAATTAATGCTTATCCGTTAGACAGGTTTGTGCGTCCGAGCATCGGGTGGTCCGCATACTCCGTTCCTTGCCGGTTCTTGTAACCGATCAGTGGAACAAGCATGCCCTTCTTATCGTCATTGCTTTTATTCGCTCGAATGACTCCATTCCAGTATTTTATTCAATTTAAAACCCTCCTAGGGTATGCTTGGATTTCTTGTCGCACTGTAAACAATACTTTTGTTTACTTCACTGTGTCTAATATGTATACATATAAAATATATGCATACGGGTCTTGTATCTGGTCTCCAGGAGTATCCGATTTATCGGTACTGATTAGCTGTAAATTTATGGGAACCCGTTTGGTTCAGGGACACATTCGATCGATTGTACTTTCGGTTTCGGTATGCCGATCTTTTGCCTCTGCCAACCGTATGAAAGCACTGCCCTTATTTTTACGCGATATACAGATCTAGGACTGAGATTTTTAGGCAAATATCATACGAAACCTGAGTCTGTATATCATCTGAAACTTTTTTCTATGGATTATAATAGATATTGGATATTTTTGAATTTACGTTTTTGACTCACGTTCAATTTTAATATTTTTTAATTAACGACTAAAATACGTTTAGCAGATCCCTTAAGTGTTTCGGGAAAAAGTTACGGAAACGTTATGGGTTACCTGCCTTCCATAATGGCTGCCGATCGTTTAGCCGACGTGAAATTGCTGTCGATTATTCTTCGAAGTACTCTGGGAATAATTCTTTCACGATGGCGTTGAAACGTTCGCGCCTTAATTCTTCGTTTAGTATATTTTACATGAGGTATTCAAACTCGTGATCGAGTATATATATTAGTCTGGCTCGTAACAGCCGACGTTCTCATGTAGCTATCGCGATTTCGAGTTACCATAAAAAATTACAACTATGGATACAAGAATAATCGATAAATCGATAAGATCGATAACTCAAGATGATCGTTATTTTAATAACAGTAAAAACGATTCCCATAGGCAAAACCTTGAGCTACATCGATATACCAATTGTATCGGTATTAGATCGGTATTTGGCAATGGTTTTCCTTTTATTTTCCCGGCCTAGTCATCCGAGTCAAGAATCCATGAGAAACCGGCAGAAAAGATCGCATAACTGTCTTGCGAAATTGTTTTCACGATAGCGTTGATTATCCTGACGATCGTTCATCAATAGCAATCGTGATCGATCTCACTGACGATTACGTGATCGGATCTAAGTGCGATCGTTGACGTCCATCGTCACGTTCGCCTTGTATTTAACCGCATCGTGGATTCAGGAGGATCTATCTGATTTATTTACTAAGACAATGATCCTAAAGATCTCTATGACGATCCATTTCGTATTGGATCGAGCATTCCGAATCTTACCAATATACAACGATAATGCAAATACGATACAAAGTCCATTCTGTACCGGATATTCCGTGGTCCGTTTACGAAATGCAGTTGCAACGGATAGTTGCATTTTTAACTGGCTATATAGTATGCACTCGCTATAATCGTTTCGTTAAACCTCAGTATTATTCTCAGTTTCACTGAAAAGCTACAGACGTAAACATCCCCATTAAGTACAGCCATAACTTGTTCCGAGATAATCAGACGTTTTTCCATGCAAAAGAAAAGTCGTACACTATACTTTGTAATTGAACCAGTCTGACCTCACGTGGTGAAGGTGGATAAGGATGAAGAGGGGGGTAGGGGGGTTGAATCATCATATCTTTATACGACATCGGAAGTCTGTGCAACAGACCTACAACTTTAGGCATGCAACATGGGAATAGTATAGAATAATAAAAAATGAGCATTGTTATGGAGCTATAATAAAAGAAAAAATTTCGCAATAGCTCAGTTAAAGAATAGATCATTGAAGAGTCAAGATGGAATTTTGATAATTAATTTTATTAATGTCGTAAGATATGTTAATATGTATGTACGAATACTACGTGTCTGTTCTGGCTTAAAGTTGTACATATATTTTTTTTTAATTTAATCGCACCTGCAAATGTAGTAATCCAGTGTCAAAGTACTCGACCTTAACCTCAATTGACGTGATAATTGAAACCTCCGCTGGTTCTGGACAGGCGAGTAACATTAATTGCGTTAATCGCAATTTCAATTTCCTCTAGCGAATCAGGTTCTACGTTGCTTAAATGTATGGCTAAATGTATGGTCTAACGAGTCTGTTAGAAATCTACGTGCAATCGTATGCAGATATACAGCACTAAGCAAGAGTCACGAATTCGTGAATCGTTGTTACACTGGACACACCATGGTAATTTAGTTAAGAGAGACGCTCTCTTAAACCCTGACCGTATTAACATCTGAATAGAAATAAGTTCTGGCAGTTAGTTAGCGGACCTTCATACATAATCATAACCAACAAAGGTAACGAGCATGTCTCTTCGGCATAGCTTTGACGTCTGGGATCGAGAAAGTAAGAATATTCAGACCCCAACATTGGGCCCCTCGGTACAGCCCAAAATAACACACAAGTCGGTATAACTACGTGTACATGTATGGGTGCTCTCGATTCTTAAATATTATGTCGCTATTGTAAAAGTCGGTTCGTGGCCGAATAGAATAAAAATGGACACCTTTTCTTTTATCAAGAAGATAATAGCTCTTGCGTAACGTCTTATTAGAGTCAATCGTCTCCGCCTCGTGAATCGCCACAAGGGGCCCTATAAATTGGCAGGAGTTTGATTGGCACCTGGAGAACGTATCGGTAAGCATCCCTGCCATAACAGGCCAAATGGTCCAGTAAACTCTGTGAGTGCCAACGAAGGAACGCTCAACTGAATTTTTTTTACTTTTTCATTTTATTGTACCAAGACCAGTATAATATTGGTGAAATTATAAAATTTGAAAATAATAAAAAAACACTGTGAGAAGATTTTCCCGGTTCTTTCTTATTTCTACCACCGCTTCTTCTTGTTCCCAATTACTTCTGCTTTTCTACGAAATCCGAGAATATCGGTCCAGACACGCTTTGCAACTCGCGCCATTCTACAGATACAGTGATGGACTTTCTTTTTCCAAGGTGTCATACAACTGTCACCGTAACCATGGTTACGATGATAATTAAACAATAATTCTCTGCTCACCCGCTAATATATAATTCTCCTATAGCTGCAAGCTTTCGATTCGCGATTACTTTATGCGAATATTTTATAATCCTCCCTACTTGCCAAAATTTATTTGCCTCTCGCTGCTTTAATACCCCACGGGATTTACATAACAGGGCGAGTAACGCCCAGCTGAAATCCCAATCGCTCAGCAGGAGGCGATGAGGCTGCAAATGCGTATCAAGATCGTCATACCTTACGAAAAGAACACTCCTGTCAAATAAACCTACGTAATATACGTAATATATATATATATACATATATATAAGTAGAATCGGTATGATAGGAAATGACAGACAAAGGTGTTAATTGGATGCTGTCGTGATGAGTTTCGTAAATCATCAGTTTATTAGCATACTAATGTAATTCAATCTAAACACCATATATACCCACGCGTGTTGAGTATCAATATATTGAAAACGACGTATCGGTAGCCACTGCGTGTATACATATATATATACATGTATATTACCAGAGCTATTCGCCAGAAGCTTTACGATACCGATAGATCGTAAAATCGATGCTCCTATCTTGTCTACACATCGAACGTTCCTCATGTACAATGGCTCGTAAACAGAGAGCAGCTCTGACTCGGTCCTAACGTGAACTCCAATAAGTCAACTTACTCGGATCACCTATTAATTATTCGCAAGACCTTGCGCAGCCATGACAATGCCCCGTCACGATTTTTATGTACAGTACCGATTTGCCTCAAGAGCTGATTATAAAAAATATACACTTCCGGACACTTCCTGGTTCACGTGAGGCTACCCCGCTATAACCGACCGGATAGTGGCCTGTCTTTCACATGGGTGCGGTCACGAGTCATGATGTCATAGACGGATAATCCAGGTATGTACGAACACGCGAACTCTAGATTTGCCGGTTTCGATCTGCCGATTTGTCAGGTTGATCGAAATGGCAAGGTTATCAGGGACGATATCTGTACGCGAACTCGTTGAAGGAGCAGCATCGATCGTTCGGTAATAACGGATGGAGATCGGGTGAAATTTGTAAAATCTTCGTAGAAATCGGCGAACCGATCTTTCAGCTAGATAAGAATCTTATCGAGTGATCGGTAATTTATCGGGATAAGGAACATTGATTCATTGTTATAGACGTACAGCGGAGTTTCTTTAGGACCTATATGTATACAATTACTTGTGCTGCTTTTGCCTGATGATTACTCGACGTCATTGTACAAAGTCTGAATCGTAAATATACAAGCAAGACTGCTCTGTTTCATGATGATCTCGTTACCGGGCGAAGCAGCCTTACCGATCCTTTCGAAATCTGTCGATACGAGGAGGTAAAGGTGACTCGGTGAGTGTCTGGCATTAAATTAGCCTAGAGTACAGACTGAATAATAGTAAATACACGATCAACGTATTCACCACGAAGGAACAGTACCGATCATTATTTCAGCTCCAAGTGATGATGAATACAACGAAGGATATACGTTACACGTTATATCACTGTATGACAAAGAAACCGGAATTAGGTATAGGACGTTTTTTTAACTCATAGACATATTAAACCGTATAAATGCCCGGTACTCTAATTCGAGGCAAATAAAAACTAGAATAAGATCATAGTTAACGATAGATCAGTCACGCAACGTTAATGCCTATCATGGGCATTTAATAGGAGTATACTATATGTGTGTATATAGGTAAGTGAATTATCATACGAAATTGATCTGACGTGATGATTTTGAGCAATCATCATCTTTGATGCATTCGGATTGATTTTTCTTGTATCAATCCGTATCGTTGTCGGAGACAATTTTAATGATCGTTTTGATATTTCGTAGATCCGATCTACGTAGTATTTATCAGTGTTACTCGAAGTGTGGAACGTCGTTAACTATCTGGGAATGAATTATGCAATTTTTGTTTTACTCCTAAAGTGAACGTGACAGCATAGTTCTCTTGTACCTCCCACGTGGGACATTAAGGGCATTGATTATTAATCACCCGATTGAATATCGTGCAAGAATTTACTAGGGTCTATAGTCAAGTATCCTGCCTACTTATTTCCTATGTAGAATCATGGGGAATTTGCGATGTCGCAAAGTATGCTAATGGATGATCAATTCTCGTTTGTATCTGCTAATACGTGAAGTTCATTGGAGAATCATCGAAGATTCTCAGTCACGGTTGATTTAGTAACGCGGATTTGTTCCATTCGATTTCTTCGCATTTGCTGTCTTTCGTATCGCACGTTAAACGGCAGCAACTGCGACCCATTATGGAGCCGCGTTTACGAGCAGAAGAGGATAGGAGGCAATTATTCCTTTTGTAGTGGCAACAATGACCCCTCATGTATATAGATTATACTGGGATGACGAACAAATAAGGAAAGTAACTATCGTAGCGTTATACCATATACCAATGGGATACTAAAAGTAGTTGGTATAAAGTACAAAAAATTGTATTTTGAGTAATTTTTTTTAGCAAGAGCGCTGCTAAAGAAGATATAAAACATGTTTGATTAAAATGTCAAATATCTCCACTGATAAGGAAAATATAACATAGGAGATTAATTTTGTATTTTTGGGGTAATTTTATAAACGACCTCAGTTATGGTATTATAATAGATCACGATTAGTCAGGCATATCAGCATTACCTAATGCGCAATTATCGCGAAGGCGCGAGCAAGTTTTATCGCAGCCAATTATTTTCTAATTGCTATGGATCCAAGAATGGCGGCACTGTGTCCCATACGGACAGGACGATTTAATACCCGGCTACTTGAAGCTTAAGTCGGAATATTTCTTAGCAGCGAGGACGTCATCAGCCACGAGTCAAGATCTGAGATAGTGCAGAAGAAATGTATGTAACTCAGTTCCATCTACTCAAGGTCCAATCTTCGTTTGCAATGTCACAATCAAAGGATGACAAATCGAGACGAGTTTGAAATGCAAGTGCCGGCAATTCGTCGAATTCGACGAGTGCTTCGCCACCATGGAGAAGCGTAACTAGGTATGCAGTACCAACCTCCAGACTGGCTATCCAACTACTGATCTGCTTGTCCTGGATACAAGACCCATTCAATCCAGCCTGGACCATAACTCTAGCTGCCAATTAATACCGATATAAGTTAGCCGGCACTGTTATCTCGCACAAGGTACTGTCGTAATCCTTGTTCGGATGTCCTGTAAAGAATAACTATATAATTATAATAATAAGATTTGAAAGATACAAAAATTCCCTAGGGAAATATTTTTTTATGCATTTCTATGTAATCCTGAACGTATCTACGCTGTATATATTTCGCCTTGACCAACGCCTATGTTACTGGTTCACGTATGAACTTGGTACTGTAACGAATAATGTCATTAATCATTAATAATCAGAAATGATTTTTGGAGCCAGTTTTAACGCGTCGAGAAGAAGTTTCGTAATGTCAAAGGCATCCCATTATACCGTGTAATATGTAATGAGTATATGGCTGTGAATTATATGGAAGATTCTTGACTGACTTGGCGTAGAGTCTTGTCTTAGATTATAGTATAGAGTGTCAGGCATAGACAATGTTCATTATCTATGTCCTACATCTGTGTCACGCCGAGCGGACTCTTCTGTCTCCATTCCGTCACGATGTGGCATAGCGAGAGAAACAGGAGAGGCACGGTTGGCAAGCTGCGAACTCGCATCTCACAGCGTTAGAGATGTATGACTTAATTAGACGATTTAATGACACCGTTTCGTGGACCATTTTCCACGTGCATCTAGATACTAGACACTAGAGACATTAATGTGCCAATAACCTACCTTAGAGGGAGGTAACAGTTAATGATTGATGAACTCGAATAGATCAATTAGTTTCGATGGTTACCGTGTATGTAAGTAGCTTTTGAAGAAAATATTTATTTTTATATAAATTTCTTAGTAGGTTAGGTAAGCTGAGTATATAAATGTTAATTTGTTTTAATTTTACCACACGGGTGATTGGCATTTCGAAATTTCGGTATTTTTCAAATCGAAAGAAAGTATCGCTTGGACTGTTAAATCAACCAGTCGGATTTGGTCAGTTTGAAAAATTGAGAAGACTAGAACGTAGGTGTACCTACATGGTTTTGTATTTTTTTTATGTTACGTAAACTTAGGAGATGCTACGTTAGACACCGTGGAGCCAAACTGAACGTAACGCGTAGCGAACTATGGCTCCACACAGTATGTGTAAGAGCGTCGAAACGCGGATGGAATGTAGAGAGAATTTCGCAAGGAGCCATGTGTCCAGCAACGTCTCCATTACTTTTGATAAATCGGTGAAACCGCAACCTGTCATTCGCATTCGGAAGTGACTGTACAACGAGTATCTGATTTTTTTAAAAAAAAAGATACACTGACTCTTGTAACAAGACGTAACATCTTGTTTCAGCAACAGATCAAGCATCGAAATTCTGAGTACTTAGTCAAAGGTACGGAACAAGCAAATTGCTGAGTCATATTCAACGATTGGTATATAGGTAGTAATCAATATAATTTCTCAAGTGAAACGAGGGGAATTCAAAAAAGTGCTAATTAGTAATAATTCCCACATGTTAGTATTGCTCCAATTTCAAGTAACAATTTAGACACGTGTCGAAATTTAAAATGAACTCATATAATTATTTACAAATTATCAACTCTGTATGTTACCCACGTATTGCGACAGGAAAAAAAAAGAAATTCAGACAATTACCTAATTTCTGCAAGGTATTTAAAAACGGTAATAAAAATGCCGATAAAATTTTTTTTTATATCACAGTCTACGTCACTTTTTTTAACCTAGACGATCAGTTGTAATTTTTCATGTCGTTACGATTCCTCCGACAAGATTTTCACGCAGCTTCCGTCGATTGATACTCAGTATCATTATATCTTCGGGAAGCTATAGTTCATTCGGCACAAGTTCGATAGTTCAGAACGGGACTTGAGACTTAAATATAAGTCGTGGTTAATTCTGGCATACCCCCTAGGCAATACACGTACGGTCCTTATCCCGAACAAGTTTAGGATTTAACCTTGACGATTACAACACCCATAAGTCACGCACGTATCTGGGCAAGTAACTATACGATATACTATAGATACACTATGTATAGTGAAACAGTAGTCCAATCAGTACACGGCTCACTACACACCCCGTTATGACCCGAATGTATCAATCGAGCGTGGAATGCAAATGGACACCCCCTCAAGCATTGATCTCATTTTCTATGGTCGCCATTGCTTGGCTACCACAGGCATTGCAACTGTTATCCCATGATTGTCAAAATAGACGGCGATATAGTCAGCACCAATAAACCAGGACGAGAGTGACAGTATCTCTGGTAAATCGATGTAACTCATTGTTGTTACTATAGACACATAGTTCGATATCATACGGAGCAGCGATATCGATTTGGCAATAATTTCCAAGAATTTCATTATCAAAATTCTCTTAAAGGTTACTAGGCTTTGAGAATTATTATTTTGGAATTGAAAAAAATCATTAATTAAAGATATGTAGAATTTTTATGTTTACAGTCCTCGGACATCTTTAGGATACGATAAATAATTATTATATAACATGCATTCTACATATGTATATATATTTACTGTGCACTTTTAATGACCAGGGTAATTAGGGTTAACGAATCGAATCTGAGTCACGAGTGAACCACGTGCTCCTTATGTGCAATTAATAACACACATTGACCCAATGTATAGACAACTGTCATATTTCTGACGAATGCGGAGACCGCATTCCATTATTGTCTTGACCCCAGAAAAAAAAGTGGTCCATATTGGTACTGGTATATGCAAATTTCGAAAGATTTTATCCAGACATTAATAGAGACCGTCATATGGACTCTGGATAGTCATATTTCTTACTGCGACGAACTTGGAAGCGGATTTGAACCGGAAGTAAAAAGAGAGGTCCAGATTGAATTAAAAAAAAATAATAACGTATGTATATATGCGACAGCGAATACGCAGGTAGCCTTTCTAAAAACATTCTTCGCGCAACCTGGGCATTACGCATGTATGCATCTGGCACAGCAGGAGCACCCATATGTAACACATTATATGAATGCAGTCCCAGAATATACCCACGCTCCCATTTGGATTCAGCAGAATGTTCCAAAAAGTTGAAAGGTCATAGAAAAACGTATGTTCATGACTCGTGTCATTTCTTCATTCTCCGGGGAGCTTGGACTTCTCGCGTAATTAAGTATGGGCTTACATAAAGAAAGGCAGAATAGAATTTTTATCTCGCATCAAGTGAGATGATTTCGGCCTGCGCAACGTTACCATTGTTCGGGGACGGGATCTTATGTAATTCCAAGATTCCCCTCGTGGAGTTTCACGCGTGCTTAAGTCACGCACGGTACTGTAACCTAAACGCGATATCGCAGGACCAATAGGAATGCAGGCTAAAGACTGGGAGCATACCTAATAAGAAAGTGGGATGCTGTGTCGATGATGAATCGATGTGCACGTACCGCGCCTTTATCACGTGGGCTGTGTTTATTGGGATCCTAACGAACCCACCTCCATTCGATTGGATCCTATTAATGGGAGATACTTTCGATTTTTGATCGACAGGAATAAAAATTACGGATAATCTCTCCTAGCATAATCTAATAGAAAAGTGATGGATCGTTCGGACGGATTGATCGCTTAATAATCTGCAGGATTTTTCAGATTGTAAAGAGACGCGTATAAAGTACCTGTTGATTATTTTGAAAGGATCATTACCATCCTTGAACGTTAATGGCTACGAGTAACGCTGCTGAATTCACATGCTTCATAATATAAATACGACAGTCGATGCCGTTTTCAGCAGCAGTAGCCATGTTTTATTACATCCAGCACCCACATAAATTCATGTCAGGATTATACTGTAGTTACGACACATTTTTTTCTGAAGATGCTACCACGCATCTTCCAGGTTTTATATGCATACTCGTATACATATATCTTTAATATAAAATAATTATCACCTGCTTTGAAGTTTTCACGATCGAGTCTTCGCGTGCGCTTTATTGTCGTGTAAATCAAAAATGATTAATTTCATTCGTTTAATCGATAGTAAACTGGCTATTGAATTTCAAAGGATCCGGCGCGTGCTCTTACGGCACAGCGAACTCTTAGATTACGAGAAAGTAATAAGGAGAGTGCGCAAGTTACACTGTGTGTTAAAATACGCATTTAAAATCAGAAACAGAATCAGGCTCGGTGCCAATCCCGTCATTGTCGTTTGTCACGGTCGAACGTGGCTGTAAATCTCATAAGCCTTAACGGAGCCAGCAATAAAATCTGACTGGCGACGTGAAATAAATTTCAGGTTATCGATGCCATTACTATCCGAGGACCAATAACAATCACAAGGACCACCGTCATGGTATCGGTATCACGAGTATCCAATTTAATAAATAATAAAATTATAGTAAAGAAATAACAATTAATTAGTCTTTGATTAAACGGTCTTCTCGATGTCCTGATAATAAAGTCGTTCGATTTCGTCAGGTACAGGTGTACGAAATTCAATTATACGAATCACTCGGGCCCACTGCCAATTGGCGTACCTTAAGGTTCCAGATGATGTATCTAGATAATCTAGTAATCTCCTCTGTAGACGATTGCTCCATCCAGCTCACCCATAAGATCAAGAATTGAATGCGCAGGTCACTGATGTCACGTTATTACGCTAAGGCACGGCCCAACTTTCTTCTTCTTCGGCGACGTCGACAATGACGACGCTTCTTAGGTCGACGACCAACGACGCCGACGACTCCTTCCTGATCCCATCTGACTACCAAATGTCTAGGGGTCTCTTGCGTAATTTTATAATACTCATAAAAGTCTTACCTACCTGATGCTGCCAGATCACACATGCGAGTACACTACTTGGCTACCAATTCACAAGGGAAACGGATCGTGATGAACTGATGATATCCTTGCGTCTACCAGTTCGTGATCCCCGATCTTGGCTCATGATGTCCTTTTCACTAGGAATGCTGATGTGTATCGTGACAGACTACGAGGACTTCTATAGGACCGTACGAGAGATCTGCTTACACTCCTACGATTATACCTCTGAGTACCGGATCCAACTTTCACAGATATTTTTTATTTCCCACGAGGCGATAATCACGTACGTGTAACACGGCTGCATATGGGTATCGAATTAAGGAATATCCATGGGTGGCGAAAAAAAAGGAAGGTTGGTTATGTGTGAAATTTTGTTTGGTTATGCGAAGTTATTTATGGTCTCGGGCAACACTGTGATGTGGATACTTTTTTATTTGACTGTCCTAGGTAAAAACAGTCAATTTCTCTTAGCGAGGTAAGACCTCTCCTGGATATATCGAGTCCGTGAAATTTCTCGATTAAATCGAAACACCTGACGCACTTATTCAAAAAAAGTATACACGATGAATTTTAGAGAATACTACGTTCTTTTTTTGGATTCTTCCATAACGCCAAGTGAATAGACAAGAAAGAGTTTTTTAAAGAAATAACAGTAGGCCCTCGTTCTTTGGTAATGGTCGGTATCGTTGATCGGTAGAGGCTACCGGACGAGACAGACTCGTGATGATTTCGATCGAAAATCTTACCCAGACTTTCGTTCCTATCGAGGCACAAAATATTCTTCCAAAGCCAACAAATTCTTGATTACGTAACAGTTCGAGATAGATAAGGGTGTACAATAGGTAGAACTGTATTTAAAAGGAGAAATGCAATTAAGATAGGTACATTGCCTAATCCATATTAGGCAAAGTGAAGTAGCTAGTAATTCGTTGCCGATTGAATTACAATGATCGATATCGATATCAGGATCAATGACTTACATGGTATTAGTAAATCGAAGGATTTCTACAGGGAATCAATCGAATCAATATAGTGAACCAATTCGAAAATTTTCATACTGCATATATCTTTCTAGAAAGGTAATTTTGCAAAATATAAATACATATATATATATATATATACTGAAAGCATCGTGCGACTTACCTCAGCCATTCGGGCTCAGCAGAAAGATCGTTACAGCAGTCATTGCGCAAAACGGACTTACACCACCTGTTCAGAAAATCTGAAGTAGGATCGTTTTCAGGATATATTCGCATCGTTTCCCTAGCGCCGGTAAAAGCTCATATAGAATAAGCACGAGTTCGCGAGTTTAGCCCAAGTACCCAAAGTCATGATACTCCATAAAAGTCAATTAGGCAAATAAATTGATAAAGAAAAATTATTATATAAAATTCAAAATGCTGATTAGGATGTTACGCAATTATAAAATTATAATAAAATCGTAAGAAGTTACGATTACGAGTGACTCACGAAATCTGTAACTGACTGTAAGCTTCTCTGGGAATGTTCAATATAATATTTCGTATATCGATATTACGCAAGCGACAGGAACCACTCCCAAATTTTTCTGGTTAAGATCCTACAGTAGTGACATTTCGTTTTACTGTTAAATATATATTTTCTTAATCTTTGTCGTAAAAATAATAATTGATCGATGTATATGCGTACTAGAATATACCTTCTATGAATACGTAATCTCAGAGTAGGTTCGATAACCGTCATTGTCTTAAGATTAAATATCTAACGTCACACAGATCCTTTCTCCATGATTTTATTTATTCCGTTTGTGTACCGCAGGGATACAGCGCAGCATCCAGGTACCGTTTGTTAAACGTGAACGAAAGTCAAGTCCTTGGGATCGAGACTGTCAGTTGGAAAAACTCGTGGTAAAATGTCAAGATGCTCATTTCCAATTGGTGACTGGGACAGCTTGAGATTTAAAAAGGCACGTGATAAATATCTCGAGACGAAGATCCGTGATTCACGTGACCATTGTTCGTTTTGACTTTTATCGGATCTATATAGAGATTCATGAAATTGGCACTGTAGCTGTATATACTAAATGTATATAATATCTTGAAACTTTAGCACGGTTACGTCCTAATACATAAAGCGAAATTGGAATGCGTGAGATATTGCTTCCTGCGATTAGGTGAAACTTTGAAAATGACTATAGTCATCGCGTAAGCATCGGGTTGGTTTACGCAACTGGTAGTGACTTTACTGTATACCATAATACCATAAACAGTCTCTGTATAGAGAAAAGTGCGAGGAGAAGCTGTAGGAAATTTCCGGCCAAGCTAAATCACGGTTATGGGATATAACGTGGATTCAGCCGTACACGGGTATTGGCTATTAAATAATGTTCGTACGGTCTGCTGTCTTATACATGGTAAGAAATACGTTCGGATTAGACACGCTGCTCTTTTGCTCAAGCCTGACTTCGTAATCGCTGTTTTATCGGTAAACGTTAATATCTCATAGGGATATTAATGACTCCCATTGACATAACTCACAGGTATCCGTCGGTTGCGAGTGGTTTTTTAATTTTTTTTTTAATCAACAATCATCCCTATATTCGCACCCTACAATTTCAGTCAGGCAATCTGTGGTGATTAACTGATAACACACAGAAACCGCACAGAGTCCTCGAGAACAATCATACAAGGCAAGGGGTCAAGAAGAATATTAATGCTAAGAATAATTGTCGGCTAGCGTAACTGATTGGGTACATATAGGGTAGGCAATAAAAACATCATCACTTTACCAGTAGCCATAAAGTATCGCTTCAACGAAACGTTTATCCATATATGTATGCTTAGTTTAGGTCATAGGTACTGAT
Source organism: Trachelus tabidus (assembly GCA_030142655.1). Classification (NCBI taxonomy): domain Eukaryota; kingdom Metazoa; phylum Arthropoda; class Insecta; order Hymenoptera; family Cephidae; genus Trachelus; species Trachelus tabidus. The sequence goes on from JARQTI010000328.1 coordinate 33,138, forward strand.
GCAAGCTCAGGTATTAAAAAATTGTAAAAGTTTTTTGGTATTGGCTTTTTCGTTCTTTAAAGTCGCGATAATTTTCATATCCTTTGATAAAGCATCCTGATTCAATTCACGGATACGAACAGCCGAATCTAAAGGTTACCATAGAATGACTTATTCCTTGACCTTTGACATCCTAACAGTGACGCCATATCGAGGTATCCTGAGATGATGAACCAATCACGAAGAGCGACAAGAGCGAAACAGGATTGGTATTGTGAACGAAGAATTTAGTCCTTGCTCGTTGCGTTCTAGGTCATGACATTCTCGATTGGACATTAGTACGTCAGATTGGACTTATCGATAATGTGTAAAGATCATCGAAATCTATGTCAGTCGTTAGTGCCTATCGGAGATGAATTAAATCAGGATCAATTTTTATATCGACCCGTTGACTTCATTAGCAGCGTGGATTAATTCAAAGCTGACCATAAATGGAGACGGATCAAATATGACAATTATGCTTGCCACTGGTGTTATATGAATTATTCTATGTGGGTATCAGTCAGCTGATGTTCTTATCACAAACGGGGAACGTACCCAACACATCCTACTCGTGCCCTTGCATTCCCAATGGCTGCTGTACCAAATGCCAGGACGCTCCCTACTTCGAGACTCCAGCCGTTCGTCAGGAATAAGAGCCCGGTGCATTTCTTAGCTCAGCAAGCTTCCCGCAGCATGGGAAGATGCTGTGATCTTTCTTTATAGCCGTGAATCTCTCGCTCCTTCGCATAATTGCAATCACGTGCAGAGAGGGTTTCGCGGAAAGTATCCTCTGTAGCATTACGTAGGATTAACGATGGAAATTGAATAAAATTTTCTAAATATATTATCCATGCCATACGAACGGTGTATGCCATCCATCTGGACCAAGGTATGGATGCTGTGTGTATTACACTGAATAATAAATATGAATAATTAAAAAATATTTATATAGAGTCTCTTACTTAGTCAGAGCCAATATGACTCAATGCACAGTATGCTATGCACAGGATCCTAGGAAATCGACATTTAGGAGTAGAATACCTTTTCCACGGGCGCTCCTTAGTCTGTGGTTATCTTGCCTATCCTTAGTCTATGCTTACCGGGTGTGTCGAAAAGAATGCGCAAAAGGTGCCATTCGCCAAACGGAACAGCTTTGTTTTCGTTCGCTTTGATTCATCCGACAGAGATTACGTGAAGGATTGTCGTAACCTTCTCGGAGGATTGGATCGGAGTGTTGAGGTATTGCACGATCTTTGAGTACCTGTCGAATTCGAAGGATCTCATCTAGCAGGTAGGAGGATCTATTCTGAGATGATCTAGACCTGCATCCTTAAGCTATAATTATACGTAATGTATCTGTAGGTACTATACAGTTCAGAATCATTAAGTCTATTAGCGATGAACTTTGTTATCGCGTTACCTGTGTAGGGAGTAGCTGGGCTAACTTCACCTTGAAGAGAATCTCTTCCTGCACTAGGAAACGTTTCAGTAAATAAATGCCTGCCAGCTATGGTCTGGAATCGCGTAATAAAATTACAGTGTAAAAAAAATCAATCTGATCACCAGAATTGACCTCGAGCGATCTTCGTTACTGCTGCGTCCTTGACCCAAGCGATCGAATGCTCGTAAATCATGAATCCCAAAACGTACGTTTAAATGGTACCTGGTTCTCAGTGGTCTTTATCATTTTTTTATTTAATTTTTTTGAAATACTTTGAGCCAATCGCAGGGCAGCTCGTGCCCAGTTATAAAATTAGCGACCCACCCACGCGTTTCAAGGATCGCGATCGCGTAACTTGTGGACCCGTTTGAGAAGAAAAAAAAGGTCGCTCCTATGGAAAGGCATGAATGAAAAAAAGTATTTAAAAAGAATTTTGTAGCAGCCTCCGGGCTTTAGGATTTAGATAGGATAAACAGGCGTTTATTATTGCACGTACTTACGAGAGGGCCACTGTGATTCTTGTGATTACAAATGATTTTTAAATCGCACTGTTACCTCGTACTGTCATTAATAATTCATCGAGTTTTATGATAATATGTTTAACGAAAATATTAAGCCTAAACTATTTTTTTCTCTTCGTTACGTTATCATCGATATCTTCACGTGTCTCTCGAACGTTTCCTCTTACTTGGCTACATTATGTAACTCGCGTAAACAATGGCACTACCAATCCTCGATGCGGTTCCTTGTACGCTTTACGTAAGTATAATTAATTAATAATTATAATTAGAGAAACTTTGCGCGAGATTTTATTGGGATTCCTGACCCTCGGGTTACCGTGGCCATTTTATACTCGGAACTTGACTGTTCTACCGGTTCCTTTTACCTTTACTGACGGCCCATGAATTTCTTTGGTAGCTACCTAAATTATTTGAATTACGAAACCACTCCGCAGTATTATAATGACCATCTGGCACTCTTTTGCATCGAGCATTACGCTGTAAGTTCACAAAAAATATATACAAGCCTAAGTCATGTATACAGAGGAATCCATTGTCTACAGTAACTGAAAATTGTCTATGAATTAAATTTCTAGATTCATTGATACAATTTAACACGAGTACATAGACCCGCGTACCAAGTTGTAACGCGAGGAAAAACTTTTCTATTCAATGAATGAATCCAATGGACCAGAAACAAAGAAACAGAGACACTCGTCACTGTAGTCACTAAAAACAAATTAGAATTGCTAATATTGTAGTAGGTGTTCAGGAAGTGCCAAGTCTTTGACAGTGTATTGTCTCTATCCATTATGCTCAATCGTACGGAAGGGGTTGGCAAGGTTAAGAATTGGAATTACAATTATTTTTTAAATCCTGTCTACGGCAGGAGTGAGGCAGCGCGGATGAAAAAAAAGATAGAATAAAAAAAGTAAAATACTATTTATAAATATCCATTGTAACCAAATGTCCACAGAATTCCACGTGTTAAATTTGCTCATGTAAACGTCACCGGGACCGATCAGCTGTCATTCACACTATCCCTGTTTAAAGTTAACTTGTCAATAAAACGTAAATACAAAGCAAATTCACGAGTCACGTCACAATGAAAACGATCGATCCTTGCCGATCAAGATCTGTACAGTGCATAATGACTGGCAGCATCTTCAACTGGCTAATAAACCGGCATTATCACAATGTCTAAATACGTAGTTGCCATGACGTATAACGAGTTAGCAGTGGCGTATTTGATGGTAAAAAATTATTCTTAGGCAACTATTACCGATCACAACAAAATCGTTTAGAAATCTTCGAGCATAATGCGATTCCCTATTAGATTCAGCTTAGCGAAAGATTTACGAGCGTACCGATTGGAATAATTGCTTGTCCCACGTTGAATCGAGTCGATCGAGACTCTGGATGGAGATAGAAAAAAATGAAGGAGCAAGTATTATTTTTTCACTCCTATTTTGAACATATATATATATATATATATATATAACCACTTTAAAACTTACCAACTCACCGTATTACGTTATACCATGCTTTGTATATACTTTAGTGATAGATATAAGTGGATTACGCGAGATCATCAATACGTGAATGATCATAGCGAGAGTATCGCGCCTACTCTAACGGATAATTTCCTCTTTGATGACGTGGCGGGCAAATCGCCGTAGCATTAGTCATTAGGATTCTACCACGTTGCTCACGAAACCTTTCAATTTCTCTGCCATACGTGATTATACAATCGACCGGCCGAAGAGAATCGCAAACAAACCTGCCAACTAGGGAGATCCTGCTGATCTTTTTTTTTTTGTAACCTACGGAATGTTGCGAATCACAATTTCGACATGGGGAAGCTGAGATACATAATTCTAGAGACTGTGTTCGAATCGATAAAAGAATTCACCAGTCATACCGAAACCCATTCGAATCTCATCTCTTGCAACATTGCTTTAAGATCGTATGCAGCGCGCTGCGTTTCAGCACGAGAAAAGAAGCATTACTCAGCTGAAGTGATCACGATCGTGAATCGGTTCGATATTGTATGGCAAACTTACCGATTTCTTACATGTATATGTATATGTATATATTTACATGAATGTCAGTGAAGGCATAACTATATCTTCTTATAAATACTAACAATGGTAAGAGATAATCTTGAAAGCTAAGTACACGATCTGGATGGCCGCGATTTTCAAAATTAATTTCATCCCGAAGCAATCTTATTACCGATGACTATTTTATTATTATTTTATATCATCTTAAATCTCATATTCATCTCGCTGCTACGAGATTCCAAGGTATACCTAGTCAGGATGATGATTATGAGTATTATAATTTTTTTTTCTTTATCTTCAGATCGCTGTACTTTGCTATAGATAATGGCAATAGGGTAACAGACAGTCTTTGTACCAATCCTTAGAATCCAACGTGTTCGCAAGAAAGTGCTATCTAATTATTGTACGATCTCCTCGTGGTATTTTGTTGATAGGCATAATATAAGACTGTACTGAGTTAAGTTATCGTGGTTAGGATATACCGTTTGCTATAGTACATTCGTTGGATGGTTGCAAACAAAGAGCTGGCATTTGAATGCCAGGAGATCGACCGCGAGAATAATAGGTGCCCTAACACACGTTCTCCGGGATTCTGAGTCTCCCAGGATACTACGCTGAGAAATAATCTGTGCCCGCGGATGCTGGGATGGATCTGATTGTAAAAGAGTAAAGACGAAAAGGTATGGGGAACTCTTGGGAATTTCATTTATTCGGCGATTCATTAAATATCTGAACGGAGTGACCATTGGCTTTATTTGGTATTGTGGTATGATTGTTATTATTTATCTAAATCGAATCCCAATAATCTTCACAGCAATCGATCAATTATCTCATATCTATCGGTAGACAAACGCAAGATCATCGTGGGAGTTGGCTCGTGCGTCCAGAAAAACTCTTAGCAATTCCATCGGAGAAAGTCGTAGTTATAAAGGAGGGTCAATGGCCATTCTCATCTTTCGGAAATACCATCGAGTTCCAGTTTTTGGATGCTGCGAATCGGCTTCTTTTCGGCGAATGCTAAATTAGGATCTTCCGATACGGCCAAGCATCTTACATTCGACTCGTTAACCTTCTTACGCAATTCTCACAGGAAATGTACGAGCGCTTACTATCGAAAGATTTGGTCCATTTATCGAAGCGTGGGTGGAATAATGTATGGCCAAGAGTTCAAAAAGAAACTTGGACTCTCATATACGGATTTAAGATGTCCGAAGAGTAGTATAGCTTTTTATTATACATGCTATTCGTATGGACGTCGTATCCGATGCACTACAGATAAAAGTCGTGTATTAATTGACTTTCCTAAAAAGTATTTTACGTATGCGTATATCTATAATCGGCATCATATATTACTGGGATGCTATATTAAAACGAACGCGTGGCTGGGAGTCTATGAACGTAACTTTTTAAATCGCTTTGGAATGCGGTCTTGACATATTCATTCGCGTGGTGGCAGAATCTTACTGTTACGTCGCCCAATATTTAATAATTGGATATCGTACGATATCTTCGCAAAATATTAGCATATCTTGGATTTTTTTTGTTATTTAGCAGCTTACATTTATTTTATTTATTTTTGTGCACATATATGTATACTATAGTGGGTCATGAGCTTAAGAGAAGAAATTACTAACTGGACAGCTGTAGGCAAGGTCAGGATTTTCTTGAGAGAAATATCCAATGCTACACGTTCCCACGATGGGTAATGATTAATTATTTATTATTAATACGAGCTCGTATGATGCCCATTGAAACGGTCCGAGAACACGGTTATTATATGAGTATGATTCATGGACTCGGAAAATAGATGTGATTGATAGTTTTTTTAATTGTTTTTAAATTAGTTGGAATTACTCATAAAAGATCAAATGAATGGATTTTTGCATATTAATGGGATTTTATATTTCGACTGTACGTATCCATGTATATTATACGTATAAGACCGAGCGGCTATTTTTTATCCAAACTAGGAAGGCAACGCGATGGCACGAGTGTAAATAGATGCATAACGTCTTTCTGCTTTAGCTTTCTTCTTCACGTGTGTCACTGTTATTCGTCGTACGTTTATACAGGTACTTACGTAAGGCGAGAGGTTTCCCGATTGACCTATGACCCAGGAGGTACATTGCTACCGATCACGTTCCCTTTTAGATTGAAATACGACTAGGTATTTGCCACTCGTGTGCTCAATAAGAACAGGATGGGATTCTGTATGGATCTAAGGCTAGCTTATGAAATTGGAGAAAATGAATATTAATTTTATCAATTAATTTATATTAAATTTTTTTTCTATACGCTGATTTTTTGATTCATTGATATCTTCGCCCTATAACTTTTGATCCGAATTTCTATGGTTTTCAGTATTGTATTTTTTAATTGTCAGTATAGACATGGTGGCGCCATACGAACTTTTCATGAACTATATCGTACATCGACTCTGTTTTATTCTATATGGTTGACTCATTGGATAACTTACCGACGGCGCTGAATGGTTAGACCTCAGCATGCAGTACCATCTGGATATGGTAAACCGCAGAAACCTTTGGATCCTCCAACAGTTATCGTTGGTTGACTAACAAGCTCAGTGGATCTCAACTTTCATTTCTAAAAGGTATTTTTGAAAATTCGGGTATTTACCATAAGACACGGATGGTGCATAGAACAAGGTTGATTGATAATACTTATAAATGAAAAAAATGAAAGGCAGTAGTAATTGTCAATAATTTTTAATATTGCTTATAAACGCGTTATAAATATAATAAATATTAATAAATATCATATATAAATAAATTAATTAATTTCTCCGCTATAAATAGTATCTTTAATAAATATCCTATACGAACTACGATCACTTGCCACTTGTTCGCGTCAAATTAACTCGAGCACACGTGGCTGTTTCTATCACACAAGACGCAGACGCCTCCTTCGTTCTACGAAATACAAAATTAATTACAATAAACGGTAGGAGCTTTTTTTTACATTTCCCTCGAGCAGCCATCAACCCTCACCGAAATAATTTGCGTCACTAGGTGCGCGTAAAAGAAATTTAAGTATCTGGTCCAAGCCTTCTTAAAATAAATAATAAATATTACCCGTTAAACCGCATTACTCATAGTTCCGTCATCTGCCGCCAAAGACTCTCAAACTCTCCAGGAAATAAGTTAAATAAATAATTTAGATAACCAGGTTCAGGTTAACCACGCGTAAACCAACGTGGTATTCCCCGTTTCGTAGGTTCCATTGTCCCATTACTATTCAATGACTATATCGATCATCTGCGTCACTGTCACAAATTTTCGCAAGTCATTACAATTTGCAACAGTGCGCTAATATAGCCCACGTATTCCCACCCAACTCGACTGCAGTTGCATTCGCGATATTTAAACAACTAAAATTAAAAATAATTATTAACGCATCGCGCACGTCGATCATCCAATAGAAAATAGTATGAAATTTCTTTGGTCCATTCGATAAATACTGCTACCTAAGACATCGAAAAAAAAATTCATCCCTAATCGATCCCACTTTTTTTACCCTAATCAAAATTCAATTAATCAATAATTAAACACGTGTCTCCATGCGTGCAGGTAATTTCTGTACTTGAGAATTACACCCCAGTCCCTTATCCACCGTCTGGTATCATCAGCAGGATTACGTTGTATCTCGTTCATGATGCTCCTCTCGATCCTACGTGGTACTCGAAGCGATGGTAGGATTTCAAGATTGCTCTCAACCTCGCACAGCATCATCAGCAAGTAATTCTGAGTCGCACTGAGCGCCTCCTGGATCTTTGGGTTTGGCTCGTCCTCGATAAGTTCCTCGAAAGCCACAGCGAACTTCTGCAGATCCGAATGCAGCTTGGGCAGATAACTGACGATCTGTAAATAAAAATAGAAAAGGAAATAAATATTAATTCAGAATAGAAATTGTTACGAGGATTTATATTGTAATTTTATTGCGCAAGGACTGTATCGAATGTAAATACAAAACGGAGTGCGATTACGCAGACGTAGGACACGGGTAGTATGAATCCGTACGCGGGGAACACGATGCGAACGACCACCTCGCTTCTGCTCGCCTGATACTTTATAATAATTACGGTCTCATTAAAATTTGTTATTTAACCATAATCAAACACGTATATCATTCATCGAGATAAGGGATCGTAAAGGCTAACCATTACGGAAACACCAATTTTTTTTAAATTCACTTTGCCACCTGGTACACGATATCCAAAAGGATTTTTGTTCACTCGATGAATATTAATTACCGTGATAAATTAACTCGTGAAATTAATATGATAATATTTGCTATCCTTTATACGATTATACAATATTTTTTATAAGACAAAAAAACCCTGTGCGATTCATCTTATATCAGATACTTGTTCATCTATTAGATAAAAGATGCTTACCATTCGCGGAGACGCTTTAACCAGCTTCTTGATTAATTTCACATCGGCGTCACCAGGTATCCAATTGGGGATGTACTGATGCTGATGAACGCCGATTCTCACTTTCTCGTAAAGATATTCGTAGTCGCGATTGAGATAGTCGCTCATAGATAACTGATGCTGCAGACTCAGACTGTCTAGGGTTATTTTGAATTGTTCCTCGAGATTTTCAATAGGTGTGTCATCGGACTCCAAAATTTCGCCGCATGGCAGGTGCCACGATGGTACAGTAGATTTCTTGTATCTAGGAGCAGCTGATACGGCTGACAGGACGTGGAGTAGCGCAACAGCGGTGATGGTCTTGATGAACATTTTGGAGCTCGATGTTAATTAGTAATTTATATATGACGAATTAATTGATATCGAGTTAATTAAATTTTTCGTTATTAACGAGGGACACTTTACTGTGCTCGTCAATTGGACGTGTCTTGGAAACTGAGATTGTCAAAGTCTCGTGCTTCCTTCTTATATATCCGACAGTGTAAACAAACGTGCACATACGTTACGCGTCTTCGCAAAGACGACGGCAAAGGTTTTGGCCGCGTACTTTACGCGCAGAGTAACACGCGTGACTATCGTCCCGAAGAATACGTAAAGAATCTCATTGATGCGGTTTCACAATTCTATGGAAATTCCGTAACAACGATTACGACTAAACACGAGATTTTGAGCCGACTACTATATTACTAACTAAGACTATATACATTTACTTATAGCGTATAGCGAATGTAAACTCGTGTCTTGGGACATCCTACAGAAAAAGGTACCCACTTACAGGTTACTAGGAAGAATGACGATTTTTAAATTTTTTAATTTCTTGCAATTTTTAACTAAAAATTTCAACGATGACGTTATAACGTCTGCCATGGCACTACGTCAAAATACCAGCCCACTTCTGTGAATCTAGGGAAGTACCTGTCATCGAGTTTTTATCGCAAGTTGCAATAGCGTCGGAGGTGCACAGGTTTTCGAGAAATATCGTATTTGAGATAAACGTGCAGTGGCGGCCATTTTGTTTGTTTTATGAATCAAGTGGGAAAGCCGTACCATAATCTTGGATGATACGCACCAAAATATCGCATTAGACATGGTAGAGTAAATGTCAGAGATAGTATAAATGCAGAACTAGCGCACCCCTATTTGAAATTATAAATAGATAACCCTATTATCACTGTTAAAAAAATAAAATTCAAAAAATACGCTCCCACCATGAAACATCGAATGGTAGTGGGAGTGCGTGGACGATAATCTCCGCGAATTACCATGACGTCACGAGGACAATATCTTTCAGACTTTGAAGAAACGTGGTCGGGTAAAAACTCTTGAATGAAGCGTACGTAATAGCGTGGATTAAACATTGATAGTAAATGACGTTCAAGTACGAGGGTTACGTTGGGTCTAGAAGAAGAGATACCAAATAAGGAGATACTATAATTAGCCAGAGGATTCCCCGAGCTGGAAATACTTTATAAAGCATGTAAACACAATAATCAATTTTTCATATTATTATTATGTCTCACTAGAGTCTACGTTGACCTCGTAACCGAATTATGACAGAGAGGAACGTCTTTCCGATTACCCCCAGTGACGTCGAGTCCTCGTCGTGCCATTAGATCGTGAGAATAAAATTGATCTGATAAGCGAGCAAGTGGCTTGCGCCACAAACTTGCACTCCTGATAATGCGCATGCAATTTTGCGAGACTTCCGCGTTCGATGTAATGGAACAAGATTTTATTGAAATTGCAATTATTTCAGAATTCTTATAACGGGCTGCTAATTAATTTTTACAGTGATTATGTCGATTATAATTTCAAAAGATTTATTTTTTTATTGTATCGCATAGTGCGCTAGTGGGGGGTTATGCAATCGATACAGAAAAGGTCTGTGCGCATGCGCCGTGTACCAACCGTGTGACGAAATAAAATGAATTAACGTTTCTCGACTTATGTCCTCCTGATATGCACAATTAAATGCCGCTACTTGCGCCACGTGATTTTCGTACTTTCCCACGGCTCCTATAGATATCGTTCAATGGGATTCACTATGAAATTTGTTGAATTGATAAATAAAGTAGGAATAAAACGTGTGATACGGTTCAATACAAAATATAAGTTTTATTCGAGACGATTACACAAGAAAGAGGAATGACAATAAATAATACATGCGATGGTAACGTGATAATAATAAATAGGTCATAATATTACGTAATTATGTGTTTCTGTGTCTATCAATTTCTTTTTCGCATCTACCTCGGCTCTACCTGTACGTTTATAAGTATGTGTATGCCCAATAAATATATGTATACAATATATGTATAATCGATAAAATATATTGAATCCTTAAAGGAGCCATAGTACGTGCGTACAAACATATTTTACACGTATGTATAATACGAAGTACAAAAATAAGTCTAGAGTTAAAGTATAATGCGTGTATTTGTAGTTATATCGAAAAAAAATCGATGGTCATTCTTAATGGTCATTTACAAGCGTACGTTATGCAGATATTTTTTTTTCATTTCGTACTTTCCCTTTATTTCAATAATATAAAAAGATTCTCGTCAGCGTAGAATTTTGCGTGAGATAAAACGATCGTTCCTTTACGAAGATTTATCAAAAATACGTGTTATCAGTGGGACGAGTGTAGAGATACAAAAGTACGCGATAATGGATAAGAGGAATAAATAGGAGGTTTAACAAAAAAAAAAGGATAAAATACAAAATGAACGTTAATGTCATGTCAGCAAAGAGTACGCGAGATTCGAATACGATTGTCAAATAAAAATTCGCGACTAAAAGATACGCTAATATCTTTAAAGGCGCATACTCATTTGAACGTACCCTATGCTTAAAGTATACAGTAATATATATATGTATATATAAATTGAAGAAAACATAAAACGTAGGAACTCTGTACGTCCGCGTACGTTCGAGATATCACAGCTAACAACTTTAAGCATTTCGCTTTCGCACTGTTAAAGCTACAATAAATAAATCATTCATTCGAGTCGCTTATAGCAATACTAAAAAATCATTAGTTTCAGTATGCGTTCTAGAGAGATATAATTATTAAGTATACATTAAAAAAAATTTCTTTAATTTCCTCGATTCTTATTTTTCATTGCACTTTTTTTTGACACTCAGTCGACTTTTTGACGTTCGAGTGCGATGTGTCCAATGCTTTTACGTATTAATTAATCTATCACATATATGTATGTGTATATATATATTATATGTATATATATACATATATGTAGATCGTTAGAGTTAGGTACATTGCATCGTGTGTATACTCGTTTAGTTGAAAAATCTTGAGGTTAAGTATATCGAGTCGAAAATGGATTGTTTGATATGAGATAACGAAGAGTATGGTCGTACAGTAAGTAAATGATCCGTATTAAGTCATTATTATTAATCAAGGTAATACTGCTCATTAGCTCTGAAGTAGATCTCTTAATACTGGTCTCTAGTCTAGTATTCATATTATATCGATACGTATAGCTGAGCTTAAGGCACGATCACTCATCGAACGCAGATGATCTAGATACATGGTCACAGATCAGAAGAGGAGCGATCGAACGTGTCAAATTGTAGGACTAATTATGAATGGCGCTGTAGTCCCGGATGTCCTTAACCAAGAAGACCACGAACATCACGTTCGAAAAATACAGATTCGAAAATGTAAAATCTCAAAATACTGATTGACATGGAAAAAAAAATTGCTTTAATGCTATGGTATCTCCTTTTTCTTTTAACTACCATATTTTCTTCAATTAGACGCTCGAACTCAAGTCAGTTGGCAAGACTGCTAGGTACTAAAAGTCTAGGGATGAACGTGACGCAATGGAATAAATAAAGGGGCGAGTGTTAGTGAATATATGTTCTAGAAATGAAAGTCCCACCTACTGTAAGGTAGTCCCGATCAAAGAGGATGGTTGATCGATTAAAATATTGTATAAGTTATAATCGATCGATAATCTTCGAAATTGATTCGAGTGTGATAAGGGATCGAAGATCGATTCAGGCAATTTTTTACTAAGTTTGGTTCACCCTGTCTACGATAAGGGTACGTCGATTTTCGAGATCATCTCGAGTCACGTCAGTTTGTTCCACCCCGGTGAAATCCGAGGTGGAGTTTACGCGATTGGATCGAGATGATCAATGATCTATAAATCTATAAAGATCTAAGGCATATTCCTCGCTCGATTTTTCTTCATCTTTTTTCTTATGCCCTCCCCTCTACCGGCACCACCCTTGCCGAGGCCTCCTGGTCTTTTACCCGCGACCGGACGCTTCCTACCCTTAGGTATCCTCCTCCCCTTAGCTGGTCCCCTTTTTGGGTTTTTGGGCCTGCCGTTCGTGGGTCTCAGCTTGTTTGGGTCGCAGGTACCAGGACCGGTAGCGGTGGCGTCTCTGAAGGCGCGTGTCCAATCAGTCAGAAATGCTTGATAAAGTCTGATGACACCCCAGTCCTGAATCAATAAGGTCGTGTCGTCGCCCTCTTTGGCCCAACTAGGATTTTCCGTAACTATGCTGGATTTGTGTTGCGACGGAAGCTGCAGCCCAAGATTGAGAATGGCGGACTCGACCTCGCAGAGCATCTGTAAGAATGAATTGAGGTCAATGCTGACATAGGTTCAAGAATCTAAAAAAAATTTTCTCATTTAAAATTCAACTATGCCTCATTGAACAGCTCACCCTGAGAACCTCGTTACACATCCCATCGATGATCTTGTTCCTTCTGCTCATAATGAGTTCGGTATTGACGTTCGATTTCAGATTGAATGACTTCAGATGATAAAACGTGATAGCGAATCTCTGCAAGGCGTCGTGAAGCTTCGGCAATGCCAGTTCAGCCTTTTTACCTTTCTCCAAGCACCAAATCTCCTTGTGGTACCATTTCAATTGTTCCTTGGGTAACCAGCTCATCATGTACTGTTTCTTCAGTTCCTTGTACACCTGAAAAAGAAAACAGAGACTTTTTTCGAACTGTACAACAAATCCTTTCGCTTAAAAATGATCTCGTGGGATCTGCTCTGAGATTTACTAATCCCACCCCCCCCCCTCCCATCGCCAATCATCTCCCCTACGCCCACCGGAATGATCTAATAATATTTAATGACGACATCAAGAAGATGTACAAGAACCTTTGAAATTTATCGATGGCGAACGTTAGAAATCAGATACTGTCACAGGCCAGTGCCGCGCCGCGAGCAGCTCCATAAACTCAGGAATGATAAAAAGGTATAAACAAAAGATGGCGTCGGCTCCTGGGTCCGGACCACACGGGGCTCGCTGGCTTCGACTTGGAGTAGACAAAACAATAACAACTGTCATCTAGTTACACCGGCTTCGCAAGCGTGGTGCGCCTTGTTATATAAACACAATCCCTTATCGTGAACTCTATGGACACCTTATATTCAAACCGGACGCTGTAACGAGTCCGGATGCTGCAACTGACATTGTTGCCAGGTACCCAGCATGCATATACAAAGCTACGCGGAATGCTTACGGTAGAGCCAAGAACGATTGCATCGTATTACGTCAGTCCCTACTAAATCGCTACTATAGGTATCCCTACCTCGGAGTACACGTCGTGAACGTCTTTGAGATCCTTCTGGAAGTGATTGTACGCACCCCTCAATTGAGTGCGTACTCTCTTAAGGGCGCGATGAACGCTGTGTCTCTGGGGTGATTTTTTAAGGGCAGCGACAACGGGCGTACCACAGGGCTGTACCCAGGGTTCCATGACAGTGGATTCAGTGTCGGCCATACGGAGGCCGTAAGTCGGTGCCCCTGAGACAACACTCAGACTCGAACTTAGGAAGAACGCTAGGCTCGTAAGAGTAGCCGTCTGTGCCAGTGAATCTGTAATCACAAAAGACAAGGAAATACGTTAGCAAAGATCAATGAGGCTATCGAGAAAAATTGTGGCTTGTGCTAAAATTAAAAAAATTATTATCATTGTAACTAAACTCCTAGGTACCTTGATCTCTCGTCCGACTGTCCCAGTCAGCTGTGCATCGACATAAGCTACGTACTGAGGTACCTACACTGCACGTTGCACCTACGCGTCAATTTTACAAGAGCCTAACTCTGCCCCCGCAATAGGAAATAGGTTGCAAATCGGAGAATCAGGATTTATTGTGCAATTAAGCGTCCTAGCTTATGGCCTCCTTCGGCGGTTCCTCGTTAGAGATCAAGCCGTGGCGTAGGCTTAAGGATTTTTGGTCCCGTAACAATATCTATCTTACGTCTTTGTCGAGGCAGGCGGCCGACTCGATTCCTCTATGGAAGTCACGCATGGATCTTAAGGATCTTAAAGACTGCAGTGGGTCCGAATGGAATGTGAGTTGACATTGTCACGAGTAATTCAGTCTGTGCTCGATAGCGTTAATTATACCGTAAGACTCATCGTACATCCGCCAGTGAGGTAATAAAAGTACATTATGCATTCACTGAGCATACCTAAAGCGTTCTGCAAAATGATGTTTATAGGTTAGATTTTTCGGTCTGAATTTAAAGTAAAAGGGTCATCGATATCGAAGTCTGCACGGTGTAACGATATCGCCTATGGAATCGGCAACTTCCGTTCGTGTCCAGCGAGAAAGTGATCTCGAAGTTTATCGCCTCCGTAGGCCCCTATCGGTCCTGTACGTTTCGCCGAGCGCTTACCGGTTTCCCACGTGGGCGTGGGGACCTTTATCGGCTTAGAAAGCGTTCCCCCCATAACTTTATGGGATCGCGCTTAATACGGGAAGCCAGTACGTCTCGACGGATTGTTACGCCGTGGGTGTGAGACTTCCCCCTCGCAGGTCCATCGCGTCCGATCCCGGAGCGTTCGTGAAGCGATCGAAGCCGCGCCAGATATTTCAGTCTTGGATGTCGGGAGAGTTCCTGCCCTTTTTTACCTACCGGTAAGGACGAAGATTGTTGGTTTTGCAGTGGAGTAGCTGCCCGGGGCGGCGCAACTTTCTGGGAAAGAGTCCGTGCTCGGCCACCAGGAGCGGTGATTGCGTGGTGATTAGCGGGCAGAGAGCGCTTTGGGCCAGCCGAGGGAGCGCAAAATGATCAGGGATACGCAGTAGTGTGAGACCCGGGTCTCCCCTGACCAAGACCCGTTCGGCACGATAAAAGCCCGTAAATGCGCGTAAAGTGTATACACTCCTGGGACCTTCTTCAGGGGTATCTTAAAACCTGACAGTGGTGTCGTGTTCCTGGGACACTGTAGCTATAACGCTTGAGAAGGATTCACGGACGGCGTTAGAGGTCGCGCCAAGAGTCGCATTGGTGAACGTCGCGAAACCTCATAGGAAGAGAAACGTTATGTGTGGTTTGCCACGTTAATGCACGGACCCCAAGAACAGTGCAGAGGCGTAGAGAGCTTTCTCCTGCGTGAAGAAATGCATGGGACCCACCAGACAGGATCCGGCGCAATTACCGAATTCTTACTTCTCTGCCATTGGCGGATGACGAGGACTTGTCCCAAAAAGTCATATCCATTGTATCACTCATTGATTTTCAAGCGAGTCCCTGAATCCTGCGGGTCCACGCCAAATTCGAATCCAGCCCAATCGTCCGGTTCTCTAATGAGGTTCGTGAAATTGGCAAAAAAATCATCGGCTGTCGACGCCAATGGTCTGTGACGTCACGGAATGAGCCAGACAGATTAGCGGGCGCAGGAAGATTTGCATTTTGTCTGGCGAGACTAGCGCATCGAATAGTCCCTGAAGGACCCCACCCATAAACTCCTATGGAAGGTCTCAAATCATTCCCCATCATCGGCAGGTTATATGGGTACACGGGGAATCGAGTGCAGAGCACATAGGGGCTGTTCTAATCAATCCGACCCCATGGGTTAAAGGAATCGCGTTGGCCGTCCTTATCGCGTACTGGTGCACACGCGTACACCAACACCTAATCGCCTTCTATTACGAAGATATGGATCACTGATGTCATACTGACGTCAACCATGGTTTATATCCAGAGGTGACAGCTTACCGCCGGTATGGGTGCAACCGTGATCGGACTTGACGTCCACCTCTCCACATTGCACCGGCAAGGAATGCACGTTCGATCGGCTACCATACGCTCAATGTCAACGGTTGTTACGTTACGTTATCTATTGCGGTTGAAATGCCGACAGAAGTCCGCACGCCTGTGCACACGTGTGTAAGGACAAGTATAATTATGGGAAAAGGAAACGGACGTACGGGCTCGACCGAAAGCCAGTATCATACGAGTGGGCTAATTTATGAGTGATTCCGTGTACACGAACCAGGATAAAGAAGAACGGAGAAATAGCAAGGTGGAAGTTTTGCGGTTAAATTTTGTTGCATACGATTTCTACTATTGCGTGGCTGTGAATTTTAAAAAGTTTCTTCTTTGTGAATCAAGAGATACTGGGCGGGCCGACGTAGCGGGACATAAAGTAACTCGTGTACCGCGCCAGTCTCTTTACGACATTGTCACTCGAGAGACTCTCGTAAAGAGACGTCAAAGAGTCTTCAGGAACTGTAGTACCACAGGTGGTACAGCCGGTGACTTGCGGCTTCACAATTTTCTCGTATTGTTCGTAACGTTCCGAGAGTAGTAATGACGCGGAGTAGCAATAAACATGCTAACCATCCCGCTGGACCATTTGCAATTACCGATACAGCATCCGTAATTTTTCGATAGTTAGCTTTCATTGCTTTGTATCATCAATTCGGTAGAGGGTAAGGGATAATGATGGTCGAAGGAAATATTTTTGGAAATCAAAATCCTATTGTCATCATCAGGGCAATTTAGTACGATATTCATACATTCTGCATGTACTCATGTTCTGTGAGAGTACTTGACATATATTGAAAAAGCGTAAGTGCTTTTCATCTTACTCCATAATGGGAAGCCGATCATTGAACCTGGCGAACAATCGGAGTGAATCAAAGTTGTCCATGGTCAGGCACGATCCCGGTCACTCCACCCACGAACGAGATATATATATATATATATACACAGGGTTATCCAGTTCAGACACTCGAGTCATACACAGCTGTCATTTAATGAAATTTTGTATGTGTACAACTTATGAATGATTTTAATAAATCTGACAAGGTATATTAAAACTTGAAAAATTTTTTTTTTTTAAAAGACATCGTTTCTTACATTCCTATTAGGCATACGATAAATTTCGTTGAATTTGTGAGATGAAAGAAAAATGCTTCAAGATCATTTTTCAAAGATTCTAGTCATCCTCGGTCCATAACCCAGTTTCCACGACTGCGACCAATGACTCAGATGCTAGGTTTACGATGAGTCTCGACTAGTGAAAGAGACCAGCGGCAGTAGATGATTTTTCAAGCACCCTTTCTGCCTACCGTCACGGCGTCTAAGAAAGTCTTTTTTCAAAAGCCACGTATTTCTCGAAAGCGAGCGTTGCAACAGCATCCGTACCACAAGTGGCGGCTAGGAGCATACATCACGATGATATCTAAGAGGAATAATTATATCTGCAATAGCGGAGGAGGATAGACAAATCGATGGGCGTGTCGGCGCACCCATGAGTGGATCTAGACCCTTGAAAGTGTGATGTGGTATACCATGTGATATTAAAAGAAAAATGTAATCAATTGAAAAAAAAAAGGAAAAAAGATCCAACCGACTCAAGTAAAGATCGATTTATATCTGGAGTGAAAACGATCGTGACTGAGCTTGCAGGAAGCATCTGGGTGGGTTTTCATAGAAAGTAAACAGGTACCCGTTTACTGTTGTCAGTATCATTTGTTAGTGTATATTCATCGTTGTATCTTTCACTATGAATCGCTAAAGGTGCTATTGTTGTTTTACATTAGCGTAGGTACACGCGTGGCCCGACCGTATATCGCCATGAATGAACGCATCGCTCATTGTGCACGTGCCCCACGGTAAGAAAGCGGCAATCAACGGCCAGGATGGATGACGTCGTCGGTTCGTGGCGGAAGATCGTGGATAAAATTTGTCTTGGTGAAACCGGTGCGAAATGGTACACGAGCGCGTTGCGAATTTTGCAGCTCAATGAGAACGACAAAGGGCTCTACTATCCGTAGTTGTGACGATACGTGGCTCCACAGCCGGAGCATAATCTTTTGGCGACGCGGAATGAATGCACAGTGGATACCATAATACCGTGATGGTGGTATGTGGGCAGACGAAAAGTACTACGTGGAAATATGGGTACCTGCCTTTACCTCGGGCGCTATAATTGCACTGGTAGGTGGTGGAACGACGCATGGAGAACCGAGGAACTCGTAAAGCTCAAGTCACTACGGGCCGTGTAATTTAAACATTAACTCACTTTCTACTTGGACTCCTCGCGCGGTGAACCCTCGGAGTCCTCGCGACAAACCCAGACGAGGAAGGGAGGTTGGCACCGTGTGAATTCAGCCTAAGCCAGAGACGGCTGAGGTCCTGATGAAACAAAGCGGCCGAGCGACAGATGAAAAATAAATAATTTCAAGAATTACTCCAAGACGTGTCTCTCTATTAGAATATACTCATGAGAAACGAGGAGTTAAGGCGATCCTCAAACTGTCGTATCGTCGAGTAGTTGAGATCGGCAAACAGCCAGCCAGCCGGTAGCCAGTGGAACCCGTCAGAACCAGACAGGAATATATGAAACTGAATTTATCTCGAGCCCGGTTTGCTCGAAGGCCTGAGACTTCGCTCAGGGAGTAAGTAAGTAAGTAAGCACGATTAACAAATTGGCACAAAAAGTAACCCGCGGCCTCGGCGTTCGCTCGGTTACTATCCTGTATATGTGTACTCGCCTATATGCTGTCTCGTGCCTTGTCGACTGTACTTTGTGTACCTTGTGCGAGGGTACAAGCAAACTTTGTCAATGCACGTTCACCTTAGTTTCATCGCCGAGAATGGAAGGAATATTATGCCGGATTCACAGTGACGCGACTTTAATACGAAATTGCATACAGCTTTGAAAATCAATGAAAAAGCTAAAAAGTAGGTTTTTTAATGAAAAAAAAATTTCTAAATCGTCTGAAATCCGCCCTGGGAAGACACGTAAGAGTAAAAATAAAAGAATAAAAAGGCTACTCGTTCGCGTGTCATCGTTACGATTACGCGTATCAATGAGCGTTACTTTTTGTATAACGACTGTGAACCGGGCTTAAATTAACGATCTCGTGGGCTTAATCTTTACGATCGTGACGACAACTAGACGCTTATGGGGACCGCAGCTTCGTAGGGCCCCTGGATTACACTGGATGCATTACCTTCTACGTCTTATAGGAGAATGTCGCAATGGACGGTTTGGATGCGTCATCTGTCACTCGTATGCATTTCTGGGCGGTAGAATAATATTTTCGTTTCATGGTACGCAGTGATACACGTAGTAAGATCGTATTGACCGAGTGACCTCAGCTGAACCCGAAACCACAGCCTCCCGACCACGGCACTATAAGCGTTTCATTTTCTTTATTTCTCTCGATTTATTCCACCGCTTTTCTTTCTTTCTCTTTAATTATATCTCATCGGCAGACCACTGCCAGCTCATGTGGATGCAGCGAAAAATAATGGTGCAACCATCCCGGACCTTACGGCTAGAAACCTTCCCAGTGAAAATTGAACTTGGCATCCAATGTCATCCGTAAGACGATACCTTTAAGACTTCGTCGGGTTCAAGTGATCATGATGCACTAACCTTTGACACGCTTCAGCGATAATGCCTGTCCACTAATAAATTGTAGTTCACACGTCACCCGAGGAACTTCTAATAAAGAACTTTCCCATACTCAATTTTCTCGTGAAAGTCTTGCCACCTCGATCTTCCGGAATTCTCCCGTAACTCACGTTAGACACGAGTTTATGATTTTTCTTGAATTTTAAATATTTTTCTCTTTCCCGTCCGAAACTAACAGACCCCCGTTATTAAAATCGCGCAAGCACTCTAAATCGGTCAGGGCTCTCTCTTGGTCCTGCACAAACTTCCAAAGGCTGGACTTTCGAAGGAGCGCCCGTTCCAGCACAGTGGTTTGCGGCAGCAGCTTCGTTCCGCGAGACTTGTCGGCAAGTCGGACCCACAGCAAAGAGAAGGTTTGCCTTAGCTGTTTGACTCCTCCCTCGCTGGTACCTTTCCGCCATCACCCTTGTGGAGCTCGAGGCAGAATACTTATTTCTTGGAGCTTTTGTCACGGCGCCGAGTGAAAAGGCGTACGTGGAAGAGTGAGAGGGAAGGAAGAGAAAAAAGTCAAGGTAAGAAATATAAGGTAGTACCAAGTGTATTGGCTAAAGGATCATTCTCAGAGAACGTCGAACGAATCCTCTATGAGAATTACGGAGGTGGGACCTTAAGGTAGTACACCTTTCCTGACAGGCTTGTCCACCTTCCTGGAGTCATCGTGCGGCACCTCGAGCTCGCACGGTTGTTTGATAAACTGGTTAAAGCCCGTCTCCGGATCTGTTTGCCTTCGCTTTGTAACTTTACTAGTGTTGTGACTCGCCACGAAGAGGAAAAAAAGGGTCCCCGATGGTCCCCAAGCAAACAGACCTTGTGTACCTGGGACCAACAACTCGGAGTCAACTATACCTACGAGAGTATCCCGTGCCCACGGGCCCTTCGAGCTCTCCAGTTGTTTTAGGTAATTATTCGATTCTAAATTTTGCCTCGTGAGTTCCTCGCGTCACGAGAGTCTGAGTCGGATGACTCGCGAGTCCGTGACTCGATTACCGTTCGCAGTCAATTTTCTTTTTCTTACTTATGGACAGCCATGACTCTTTCCCTAGAGGTTTTCGACGGACCTGCGAACACAGTCAGTGTCCCATACGATGCCGTAAGAAAGTATCGTGAATTTATAATAAAACCGATATATCAGGATCGCGCGGTCGCTGCCGATGTAAGCAAAGCGCTGTCTACTTAGCAGCCAGTTCCGAGACTGAAGCCAAATAAACACACAGGGCACCTAGAGGCCCGCGCACTGACTCAGTTATCGCTTAGTCACTCGTTTACCGATTTCTATATAAAAAAAAGGGATCGCTGATTGATGGGACCTGGGATATTACCGAACACTAACAATTTCCCAGTCATTAAGACTTTTGTGAAAGACTGTTATTGTTCGTCATTGTAATTGTAAATACTGGCGCTGATATAAACACAGGAACGATACTGATAAGAGATATCGAATTTTCAAAATAATCTATACATAATTTATACGTCAAAATACCTCGTTCTATAGCCCACGTGATGTACTTTACTACGTTTTATTTATTTACTTTGTTTTCCCTCGTTGCAAAACAACTTTACCACTGTCAATTTATTTGTCGATATGAAAAATTGTCTTCGGATATTAATTCGCACTTCCGATTGATAACTGATAAGAGAGACAAGCCTCGCACAAGTCGTATATTTTTAGAGTATGATGACTTTATCGCGATTCCACACAGCTTGATAAACGTTTTGCATTGTTCCGCAGTAATTGTCGGCAAGGTGCTCGTCCCTTATCAAACGATAAGAAACTCATCGACGCGTGCCCTTCGAGAATTTTATTGCGAAGACGCTTAGATGTCATCCGGTTCGTCGCGATTGATCGTACAGCCAAAAGAGCCGCGTATTAAATTCGTATAAGCCAACAAATCATTTTCTCTTATAGACGCAGGGTCGTGCCAGTGATTTAATTACACGGCAATAACAACTTTTCAAAATGAGATAAAGCCAGAGACCGAACCGATAAAGAAACTGTCACACATACGTCTTCCTATCGTTACAACAGTGCCGAGTCTAAAACCAGTCTGATATCCCACCATTAATATAATTGACTTATCCTCCGTTAAATCTCTGTCATTAGTAGAACAAATATGGCCTCGAAGATCCCTCGAATTTCCTCAATAAAACAAAACACTATATAAACCGACGTAGGATCGCGATACGAATAAGCCGCTGTTAGCCAAGTCATTAAATAATTAAATTAAATTATTATATAAAATAGAATTCAGCAATGTACACACACCGCCTTAGTGTGGCGAGGGCGAACGCTCCAGCCACCAGCAGCTCGAAGATCATCTCTTCCTCTTCCTCCTGTAGGAGAGTCTTCGGCTTCTCCCAGCGACGAAAATGCCTCACGTAATCGCATCCACTCTCGCACAATGCGTTTAAACTCACAGTATACCTTTGGATTTACTACCGAACAAAAGTCTTGGTCGAGTGTGTTAAAAAAAAAACGAAAAAAAAAAATAAATAATAAAACCAGAGCTACGACAAACGTCACTCCGTTATATCGTAATCACGTGTATAGGTGCTCCGAATAAACACACCTGGCAATAGTCACGTTTCGAAAATTTTCGCATCTTCTAAAAATTGTCACACAACGGAATCGTATCCGGTATCGAATCCATACCGCGAACAGTACTATGTTATTCCGCGTCTCGTAAGGGCATCTACCGACTTTATACCTGCTCCCGGTACCGTTGAACTTCCCACTGTCAGTCTTCCCGACGACCAAACGACAATTCGTATTTTCAATCGAAAATATGTCGTCGTGTCCCCGTTTACCCAGTGACATTCGAAACGCCACGTACGTACGAGTGCGGAAGAGTTCTTTTGAGCCCGACCAAACGCGGTTGACCATTCGGCTTGCCGATCTCGTGGTGACTGAGAGGGTCTCGCACGACTCCCAGTTACTCACTTGGTAGACTCACTACTCACTCGCTGGTTCGCTCGACTAGCTCAGTCGCTCTGTCGCTCACTCACCGCTTCGAATACCACCTCCTTCTCTCGGGAATCACTGCCCCTCCCCCCACTCGGCGTACACCCTCGTACGTTAGATAGAGGGGGGGGGCATACACACACTGGACCCTCCGGGCCACGCGATTTCATTACACCTATCATTAACTGACGCGTCTGTTGTGTTGCATGACTATGCCTAGGTACTTATTTACCTCTGCCTCCTGGATTCGAAGACTCAAAGGATGCGCGACGCTCCGATGCCTGATGGCGGCGCTGCAATCTCATTTGACGCACTTTGCTTGGAAAATTGAAGAAAATTGCCCGACGGCAAAAGACTCTGGAGCTTTATTTATTTTCACGGATATGGAGCCGCTAGGGATAAATAAACCTTGTTCGGATAGTGTAAATATGCTAGGTTATTAATTGCGACTGGTCCTTTAGTATCTTTAGGAGTACTAATTCTTTTTCATGTTCCTTTTACTTCTATTTTTTTTTTTTATTAAAACGGAAGCGTCATGGTGCTAGAGTGTCGTGGACGGGAAAACACTTTTTCTTCGAAGAGTTTAGGGGAAATTAGGGCTATTGTGAAAAATACGATGAGAGCTGATATAGACGTAGAAAGGAGATTGTGACGTCAGAATAGAATTTTTATCTTGATGACATATTAGATTCGAATTTTCGTCATTATGACGCGATACAGTCACGGTATGGCTAATCGTCTGTAGACAGAATTAAGATTATTTGGGTCTAATTAACACTGAACGTCAATCTCAAATTTAATCGACTATCCAGGGCACATTAGCTTTTGTATCTTTTAACATAGTCAGATGCTATCTTAACCTTGAAACTAAGAAAATCCATCCTAGATCAGTAACCGAAATAAAAATCTTCTTATCACAAGATAAGAGCACCCGTTGTTCGAACGAACTGCGTTACGCAAAATTACGCCATCTGAGTTAACGAGGACAGTTTATAGATGACTAAAGAGAAGATGGCGTAGGTAGGAGTGAGAGAAATTTTTTTTAATATCGTCGACGTCACTGATAACAGCCTGTGATAAAACGTTTGATAGGAGGCCAATAATCCGTCGGCAATGTTGATGTCACAAGAAGACGTGGCTTAATCAGAGTTGATAATTCCAGCGTCGTGATTAATTAGCGCCGATGGTCAAAGACAACCAAAGGCATGTAGAAATCGATACAGGGGATTTGTGCAATTAGTAACGCATTACGTATACCTAAACATAAATACATAACAGCAGTCAACTATCTATACAATAAGCATCCAATTCGCAAGTTGGTATCATTGGCGAAACTGTTGATAGAGTTATGCAAAAATTAGCTTAATCGTCACATAAAGACGTTGGCTCACACGTCCATTAATTTATCTATTTCGGGAGTAAATTATAATATTATAATACGTCACAAATTGAATGATTGCCAAACGGACCTGTATATAGCAAAAGCCTATAAAATTTAATTTAATGACGATCAGAGCGAACGGCAGCCCAAACTGGTCTTTGGTCTTCGCGACGACAGTTCTGCCGTAATTACCAAAAAGTATTAGGTCAATTAAAGTCTTCCAGGTAATTAATTAATTTCCATCCTTGATATTCAATAATTTATTAGAACAAAAACATAACAAAAATCCTGTCGTGTTGATTTTATCAATGAATATCCTGATTACGTATTCCTTACGTGGAATTTCCCGATTACGATTATCGATATATCGATGCTTTCGATTAATTTAAAGAACCGTCACCGATTCTCAACCGAGCAACCATGACGAGTTGACCCATATGATCATGTGCATTGTCGATAAGATTTAATGTGATTAAAAATACACTCGGGGTTTTCCCTCTTTACAATGACCTTGTTACGTAACGTTAATTCATTCCGGCAGTCAGGTATGCACCAATAGGATAACTTTATACAGAATAATTACGAGTTTTCCCAACGACTCATCTCCTTCGGAAAACTGAACAATTTTTTCCGTCACGCTCGGCTAACCCTACGTTCAAAAAGATTCAAAGGATCTAATAGATGTACGTGCTTGTACGGTTCGTATGAGATTTAGCGTACGGAGTTGATTCACTTTTGTTTTTAAATTAACAATACAGAATAGATGCAGATGGCGTAAAAATAATTCTCACGATATATCTCAATCTTATCGCGTAACAAAGTTATTCTCCGCGTGGACCCTCTGTAACCGATCTTTGTTTAATGATGACGAATAATATTAGCTTTTGCATCACTTTCAACAATAATCAATATCGCGATAATATTGATACCGGTAGTCCGATTGTATGTATTGGCGCACTATAGGCGCCGTCATAATGATTCATGTCTGATAGCCAAGTACCGACCAATGAGTGACGATGAATTTTGTTTAATCACATTCCCGTCTGGGCACGAACCTACATGCGTGTTGAGATTCTGTATCGTTTGATCGGCGATCGTGAGCCGTTGCACGTGTAATCCGATCTCGATCGATAGAGATCAAAGGGTAGCGAGGGTGAGAAATAAAATTTTTTTTGCAATAATATTTTTGATTTGTTACGTATAAAGTGGAGCAAAACCGAATGGAATAATAATTGAGATTAATTTGAATAAATACGATACATTGATTATTGGTAATAATCGATAGATACGGGATCAAGTCAGGGCCGGCGAAGCCTCGAACGATAACGCTTCTTTGTAAAGGACGAGAAAATTGGAAAAAGTAGATAATCATTTCATTTATCTCTATACGAGCTTATACGATTCTGCAATCGAGTCCAAGTGCAGCTATTTATCTGGCACGTTGGGAGATAAGAGTGCAATGGCTGCGGAGGAAATGATATTGCGTCAGTGTATCCATTACGAGAAAAAGTTACTCATCTTGATTCTTTACTTTCCTAAAAAAAATATTCCTGCTACCATTTTTCAAATAAATCAACTTTCGAGGGTTTCAAAACTATCGAGGTTCAATGATCCAGATTAACCTTTGACCTATGTTACCCCTGGCTCAATGTAAGATAAGGAAAGTGTGTAGAAAGTAAATTTTTGGATTGGTTAAAAACTTTTCAAAAAAAAATTTTGCTTTTTTTTAAGATCTCACGAATTTTTTGCATTTAGCATTTTTCTTACCTATTCGCATTCTCCGTTGATTATAATCCAATTTGGATACTGTTGTTTTTCGAGGAATTTGCCAAATTTGAATTACACTCCACACGAATCGGGTCAGTCTAACGTTATTGGGTATCCCGTCGGACACTCCACTCCGACCAGTATAAGGACACTCTCACCGTATCGGATTAATGAATGACTAGACTAGAGTGGAACTATGAATGAACCCCGCATGGCACAAGAGTACTATATAACCGCGCACGTTGTGGGCGTCCTGCGGCCTCTCAGCCAATCATATGATGTCTTTGCCATGACTTATACACTGTGAAGTTGCGGCGCTTACCGATGATGCGTGCAGACAATTTTTCTCAGAACTTCACTTACGCTGAGACTGAAAGAGGAACGCCCGGAAAGACGCCACGCGTTGCGTTTCTGATATCGCATACGTAACCGCATGTTATAGGGACGTTTGTCCATGTAAACACAACATTAGTTTCGTTACGCGTAAAGAGGTCTGCACAGTGAGACGAAGAAAAGTACATAAAGTATAAAAATCAAATCCACATAACATCACGAATCTAGTGTGAATAAACCAAAGATGATTTTTTATTAATTTTTGGAAATTTTGATTATAAATTTTTCCAAAAATTTTGTAGAGGTAAATTAAAGAAAGTATTTTTTCATGTATGTATCAAAAGAAATGTATCTGCACCATCGATTACCGATTGTAAAACGATCGATGCTCAATCTTGGATTACTCACAGCATCGGTATTGCCCTCGTGCCTTTTTGATATCGTCTTATCAGTTATATCATTACATACACATTGTTCGGTTTTACATCGCGCGTGCGCTTTCTATCGTAAACATTGAAATTACTTCGTACCAATGTGCGCTGGAGTCTCGCGTCGTTTTAGACAGACACCCCCGCCCCCCAGCCCTTGGATAAACAAATCCGATCCATAACGGGACTGTCGTTTTAAATCTGGCGCCGCTGTAAAAAAATGACGCTTCCTTAGAATTTGGGAAAATCCACGAGACGATCTCGTTTAGATACGTAGGACGGATGTTTGCGACGTCACAGGATTCGCTAGGGCTCCTTGAAAAAAAATGCAAAGCTGATTCATCGCCTGGTTAGCTCACGACGAATCACGTAGACAGTCATGCGTGTAATTCTTTTCGCGTGTCCTGTTTCTGAAAAAAAAAAATTCGC
This sequence comes from Trachelus tabidus, assembly GCA_030142655.1. NCBI lineage: Eukaryota > Metazoa > Arthropoda > Insecta > Hymenoptera > Cephidae > Trachelus > Trachelus tabidus. Next base: position 60,629 of record JARQTI010000328.1, read on the forward strand.
TAAAAATTATAACCAGACGGATGGATCAGAATCACGCGTTATATAGTTACGGAACGAAAGCTGCTTAAATTGCCAGGTGGACAGATCCGTATCCGAATGAAGGAAAAGGTCGTGTACGCACAAAGCTGACGTAATAAAAAGCGGATTTCACGAAAGTCCTATATTCAATAATTTCTCTTCGATATCGCAAACTGCCAGATTTCATGTTGATCACCCGCAGTAACGAAACGAGGAAATTCGTTGGTAGAGAATCACAATGAATTATGTGAATAAAAAATAAATTACGAATCTGCCCTATTCAACAGATTTATTTTAGACATTAATTCGCCATGTGCTGCTGCGTAATTGGACGGTGAAGAAAAATAAAAAAATTAAATAAAATCCCAACCGATCGTTCGTCACGGAACTGGTTCTGGTAACACGCGCCAAGGACCCGCGGATCGAAGGCGTGCGTAAATTGATCTCGAGGTGTTAATCTTGTCCGTGTCCATTTGGAAAGTTAATTAATTAATTCAGTGCACGAACACATGGCCACGAGTACAGTCGGAATACAGATTATTATGTCAAGTCGATTTCATGAATTTTTAGCAAACTACCACTGTACGATTATACAAAGAAAAAGAACGTGGCTTTACGAAAATCTTTTTGATGTACCGTACAACGAGGAACAGGCAAACTCCGTTATTTCTTGAAAAGGGCCACCAAAGACCTATAGATATTTTTTACATTTTCTTTTTCTCTCCCTGTCACTCTTTCCATGCTTAAACCGAGACCATCGAAATCAGCCGCCGACACCCAAAAGAAAAGCGTGCGAACCCAACGAGTGGGACCCCTTGGTTTTCACGGACGCATCTTCTTATCTGATGGAGCATGAATTCAGGATGCTGCGTTCGTCTTGTTAAACTTCTGTCCCAGAAAATCTACGTCTGGACATCCCGCAGCGTGGACCATTCTATCCGAGTGACTTTCTTCTCAGAAAACTATCGGCCACCCTACCAGTCTATTAGTATTTGAATGAAAGTCAGAGCGAATCTTTGCGCTGACTTCGTTTCCGCACTGCCCGTGGGAATGTGCGACCGAATACTTAAAATAGAAAAAAAGCATGCAAAAAAATTCCGAGAAACGTTAATTCAATATCAATTCCACAAACTATACATACACGTGGTACATGGCTATACTGTATTCATACAGTATATGCGTTTCCCAAGATATTTCATCATCTTCCAGTCCGATTAAAAAAATTGTATATTCATAAAAAAATAAAAATTTTCTAAATTTCAATAATACCCTCCTCTTCAGTCTACTTATCTACACGCTAATGTACTACGCCATAGCAATCGCGGGAACTTTAAATGGGTTAAGATGTCGTGAACGTGCCGGACAGGTTGACAGCAGCTGAACCATGACGAAGATACTATCCGAGTATAACCATGCGACAGTTGCTCTCCGCAATTACCATGATTAGTCCAGTGTGGCACACGATACACGCACCTCCGCTAATTTGTAAACACTTACGCGTATCCGTGACTTACATAAGCCAAGACCGTTTGGGTGCCTAAGGAGTATTGCTCAATCCTTAAGGAAGTATAGAATACGAAGTACAGGAAAAATACATGTCCGATTAAGTGAAATTAGTAACGAGTGAATAATGAGTCACTTCGTCCTACAACGAGGAATATTATCGATTAAAGAGTGCTATGTGCCTAGGAATATTAAAATTGGCCAAAACTCGAACACGTGGAAAAAAATGGTTTATCAGCAGATAATAATATAAAGAATTTTATAATCATTTCTTTCCTGGAACGCGTTACGTCATCGTACAGTCAAATGTATGACAAAATCTCAAGAGCCACTGGAAAGATCAAACCGCAAGAGACAATACTCATTCGACGCGGCCACTTGGTAATTTAACGTTACGTCACTCGATCGAAACGCGAATGGCATTTCCGTTGAGCATTATCAAAATCGATAGATCGATAATAAAGAACTCGATGTAGCGTAACAGCACGAGAGAATGTCTTCTAGAGAAATCCAAACTAGGATACACCCCATAGATCCTGACGGATCCTGAGACACAATGGAAAACCGCAACAGGATCCCACCGAATAGATTCGATCTCCTGGGAATACTTTGTAGGAATATTTCGAATCGACATTCAGGAATCCCAGTTCAGAATTCCCCAATGGACGTTTTGCGATCGGGTAAAACAAGTCAGTCGTAGCATACGTCGAGTTTTCATTACTGATTTATGAACTGATTCTTGGCTATTTATTCAGTATATAAGATACAGGGGTTGGTAAGACTGCAGACTGATCAGGTATATACACTGTCTTTGTCTGTTTGTCCAATCGTTTATTTTCTCTCTCTCTCTCACACTCTCCCTTACCGAGTATGTATATATATACGTGTATGTGTATATATATATATATATATATATAGCTGGGGATCGGAAGAATCGGGATCGTTTGCAATTCCAGTACAAAGTTCTTCAGCGCCGACGTTCCACGGCAGCTACCTGGAAACGGCTAACTACTTATTGTCACCTCTAATGAGGCTGTGGCAAAAAGAACTCAACTATTTGCAGGTGGGAATGCTGCCAGGTTATGAAAGTATCAATTACCTTTCCACGTCGAGTTCCCTAACGAGGGTAACAGAGTCTCTTACGAGACTCCTGTGGCCTCCGAGCGAGATCCGTTCGGTTTTTAAGGTACGCAAGTTCAGTCGGCTCTCGAGGAATTGTCGAGCAAGAATTGGATATACAGTGTACATATGGGTACCAATGGAATAGCAATCTCCACCTTTGGATAAATCAAGAACAGAGACCTTCGGGATTTATTGACTTTAATCTCATCGAGACGGCACTCGATCGAAAATGCATTTTAACTGATACGTGTCACGAATACAGATGTTTGCGCAATTACTGGTTTACAAATAAATATAGTGTTGTACGTGTATCACGACTCGTAGACCAGTCTTTGGATTTGTCCAGAGAATAAAACTATGGACAAGGTATATATATATTTTATTATAATTAGCATTAAGTTGGTACCAATGATAATGACTCGTTACTTTTTTCACATAACCTATTGCGTTATTATAGGTTAGGTCTGCATACTGTGAACTCCCAACCTCAGACCCATAGAAGGTACGGTTCGACGTATCTAATGACGTCACTGACAGTGTGTCCCATTGTTCGCTGCCAGATGGGAGGCGAGCGAGAGTCATTGAAGTTCGAACGACTGGTTGATCTTGCGGAGGAGCAGGGTAGGTTGGGATTGGGTTGCGTTGGATAGAAGGTAACTGGGTAACCAGAAGTACGTACCGGTACCTGGACCAGGATCTTCCTTCGATGATCCATTCAAGATTAACGATTTTTTTCAAATCACCTTTACCCGTACAACTGTGATAACGTAACAAGATTCAGGTACAAAAAAATTGTGACCTTTGACATGGGTCCTGTTGTGAGAACAGCTGATCAGACATTAGCGTATAGTGAAAAACCTAAGACTCCCTGATGAGTCGCAGGTACAATCAGGTAATCGAAGAGTAATCAATGATAAGTCATGTTGATCGTATGTACATCTTAAATGATGATCATATCGTGTTAACAGATCAGTCACAAAATTTTTTAAAATATTTCTTACAGCATCCGTGCCGTCGAATTCAACGCGAAGATACATCACTATGTATATGTAAAAGTATATATATATATAAATATATTTTTTAGGAAGGGTAGTTCTCTACCCTTTGGCAAATTTATATACATGTATATCTGTATGTGTATACTAACGTCAAGGTAATCAAAAAACGTGCTCCCTCGTTTTCTACCAGGCTCCAATCTCGTTATCTCTCTGGTATCTATCGATCAAAGCACGAGGGGCCCCTCGGGGCCCGTTTGGCACGAGTTAGTCGAGCCTCCCAAGCATGTGACGTCACTGACGTGCTCCGAGCACGTGGAGAATCGGGTGAGTTCGTGCTCGACTCGTGTCCCGAGTCTCTACTGACCAGAACCACTATACTATACTTATATATACTGTAGTCCTACGTGCTCTACGTGATGGCGGCAGACCGTTCGCCTGTCCCATTTGTATGCACCAAAATGCTCCTTAATTTCAGCAACGATCGTCCGTCTTCTCAACTGGTTGATACTCCACGTTATGCTTCCTCAAATCGTAATCTAAGCACCCGGTATAATTTACACAAAATATACAGTATATATATAACTACACACAATCAGCGTTCATGCACGCGATCTACTAGGCTCATCTTTAGTCAAATATTCATGGATTAAGGTATGACGGTAATTCTTATATTTTGTACCTACCTTATTACACGGGCTTGGATTAAAAACTCTCGATTACCATGGCTGTGGGATATATTGGTAAAAAAGAAATGCCGGCTTTACCATTATCAGAGGATTAGAAAGGACTTGGAATATAATTGAGGATGATGATACCGGGTCCATGTTGCAATGGACGATATGACAATATTTTTTTAAAGAAATTTTTTCACCATTCCCAAAGTGACAATATCGATCCGCAGAGATCGATAGAGTCAGATTGTAATTTTAGACCATGTATCATTAATCTTTTAATAGTCATCGGGTAAGTGCCAGTACCGGGTCATTGGATGTAAGCTTACTGACTTTGTCGTGACAATATTTGCTAATGAATAAATTAACGAGATTTGTCATTATACCTTATTTACCCAAATTTTATTTTAAAAACGACCCACTTTTAATGTCGATGGCTGATCTAGTTACTTCCCATGGGGACCATGACCATGATATCGATGACATCATGGCGATTGCGCACTTTCTCTTCCGTGTACGTTTCAGTCTGTACCTACGTACAGCTATGTACGCGCGTCAGCTCGAGCCCCGTGAATGCAGACTCGATGCTCAACTAGTGTCCAATATTGATAACGATGACTATGATATCACCAGGCGTCATCGATATTTAAAAATTTAATTCGTACCACATTGACACGCTGTGTGATCCCATTGCGCAACCCATAGCTAATCAATCAATCATCGACTTTCAGCTTCATTCAGTTACGCAGTGTCGTTAGATCCATTGTACTCGATGAATGACGTAGTCTTATCAATTTCTCGTGTGACACCCTGTATATGAAATAACAGAGAAAGGAGTTTTCTCTTACGGTAAAAACCTGCCATCTCGTTCGACCTCGACCCTGACGATCACGTTCAGTTAATACGTTTGGTTCTCACTTATAAACATATAGCCGTTGACAGGCAGATCGGTTATATAAATCATGCTTAATATTCCATCTATCGACATATTGGTCATCGCATTGTCAATCGGAACGAGTTACACCTGTCCTATGAAATAGTACGAGTTCGAAATGCTAACTGGTACGCGTAGCTGTCTTCTGATGAGTCAGCTCCATTTCCATGCATTACTACATAGCGTAACCAGTGGGCCCATTTTTTTAAACGGTCCCATCCCACTCCTCCCTACGATATTGCTCATCCTCAAAAATCAGATACACGTGGTAATGACAGTTTGACCATTTTATTTTGCCAGCATAAAAATGATATTTTAATTATATCACACTGCAGTGCCAATATCCTGAATGAAACTCTGATACCTCATATAGGACAGATGCTGACAATTAAGCCCAGCTCAGAAAACGTTCGCTGACGTACGTACCTTCTCTGTTACGTATAAACTATGAAATCTGACTGCTTTGAGGTTGCTGGTCTAGATTAGTTGCTCCGTGATTGGCAGCCAGCAAATCAACGATAGAGCATGACTGGTTACATCAGCAACAGGATTTTGGAATTCCCCAGGTCATTATGTACAGGTGAATTAGCAATTAGACACGATGGCAGGTATAGTGGACTGTGTTTTTAACACGAGAACAATATCAGTTGAGGTCTCTGGAATCAAAAATGTACTTGGATGATGAACTTGAAGCGACTATGCCCACAGTGAACTACATTGTGGACCGAGTAGGGAATCAGGAGATTATTGTGTCTATTTATACGTATGTTCCAAGTTTATGATGAATACGAACGAAAAGCTTCGACTATCTAATCTCGCTGCACGAAACCGGTCTCCGTACGTTATCTGGCAACTATGAAAAGTATGATGACTACCAACGGATGCCACCGGTATCAGCTGTCATTCGGACGTGGCCATACTTGATGTTTAATGGCTCGTATTAATCGGAAGGCACAGCAATTAGGTCCAATACCGATGGACCAATTACATGACTAAACTGGGTCACTCACGGCAATTAATAATGAGACAGCGGAGCCATTAACCTGGGGTTAAACATTTCATCTCTTAGGAGTCTGTCACGAGCCTTGACTCATCTTACCGATTGACATTGTCCGTGGCACTGATCTTCTGCTTCCATGCCTACCAATCATTTTTCTGTTTACGTTACCAACGTCACGGTTGCTTTGGGCACTGATACCAACCGAGGCCAATATGACGTCTACTGGGTCTGGGGGCAGTGCGGAAACATCTGTTGGTAATTTTCATTTTTTTTTGCAAATCATTGGCTTATCTAACCACTGATGCCTCGTTGCGTCACTGACTCGATAACGTATTCGATGACGTAGGGAGACACGTTCGCCAACAGTGTAAATATTTGTTTTAAATAAAACGAACCTTCCGAGAATATGCTTGGCTGGATTGTTGTAATACCGTAAAAGGAAAAAGCACAACCGCTGCTGACATAATCTACGCGATCCGTTAGGCACGTTTGTGATCTTGCTAACAGGATGAACCATTGGCTAACAATGTCGTACGTTATGACTTCAGTTTTTTTTTTTAATGGAAATCTAACATCAGATTTTTGGATCTTGGAGAAATTCATGGGAATTCATTTTTTTTATTTTAATGGTCGTACGAGAAATCGATAACGTGACAACGTTGTCATGTCTGCTGAAATAATTGTTTTCTGCTTATATATTCCAGAGTGCACACGTGCGTATGGAAGCGCATAATGGTGTTTATGAATGCATGCAAATTTGTCTATAGCACAAAACCGATAGACGCTGCATATAAATTTATGGAACTGTTAAAGAGTTGAAAAGAATTTAAATGCAATGTTGTACCGTTAGAAAAAACTTAGGGAGCGTCAATGAACTTGTGATAGGGAGACTGGACCTATTCCGTGGTGAAAAACTTGTGTTTTACTCGGAAAAAGATCTCTTTGTGGTTTCCAATCGAAATTTTAACGGTCGTTCAGTTCTCGCGACCGACTCGTAAAACCTGGTTGGCATATACTGTAAGTTCCGTTCTACCTATGCAACGTTATATAGCGTATATCCCATCTCAATCTCTATAAAACGGGTGTTAAAGCTTTACGAGTCTAATAAACCAATAGGCTGCGCGGCGCGCGGAACAAATTAATTCCATTTGGCAACGTGAACGTAGAACGGGAGGAAACGTATCCGTGAGATTGTAAAACCCGAAGGACTTCGATCGGACAGAATGGAAGATCGTTCCGTCGCCGATGCAGAAATCGTGAAATTCAGTCATAGGTTAAAACATACAAGAGCGAATAAAAAAAAATATACATATAAGATAGGAGGTATTCGCGAATATAAAAGCGGTCGACTTTAGGAATATTTTCAATGGCGGCAACGAATTGAAAGGTAGCGGTTCGTAATGGCATTGGCATTTTCGCAAATGTATTATGATAATTTTTAAATAATGAATTTATAATTTCTGCAAATGATACATGATCGCTCGAGAAGCCTCACAAATTATACGGCTCTGCCGATCTTTGCTGTATCTTCCCTTAAGGCTCTTTTCGCCCGGTCGCGAAATTCCACGTATGCTCTTTTTTCGCTAATTTTCGAAATAATGATTACTCGTGAGAAATTCGCGAAAAATTCGCCAATCTCGCTACCGAGTACCGTATCTATATAATTGCACGATACATGTTTATTTTAGCGCATTCAAATATCAGGATTTAATACGTCAATTCGTATGGGAGATTCATATATTCTCACAGCGATTCATCCTGTATTAGTGCGAACAAACTCTTGATAAACAAAAAGTCAATTTATTTATAATAAGCAATGAATCCTAAGATAACCGCACTAATCTAGATTACGCCTTTCCCCGAATCCTCGAAAGGTGTGCCAATCGTAAAAAATCCAAATACTTTTCTCGTAAATGAGAAAGAGACTGTATACACTGTGACAATTTATGACGTACGTTGCTTTGTCATACAGCAATGGAGTCACCTCGATTCCACGTGACATTTTACTTATATATATCTATACACTATATGTACTTCTCTCACTAATTCTCACTATGACTTCCACATCAAACAAACAATGGACACCTCTCCCTTCGCTCATTACAATTATCCTCGCTTTCCACCCTGCACCATCGCCATTTTTAAAGCATCCTAGTACCTCGTTCCTGTTCCGCGTTCCAGACTCTCTGGAATCGCTGACAATTTACTCGGCTCATTAACGCGGCAGTAATTAACGAAAGTGTCATGCTTCGAGGATTCGTTTAATGCAACGACAACATGACTTCCCAATGAGGAATATCATACGGACGTGTTTCACGCAATAGAAAAAAAAACAAAGATATCCTTGAAAGTAAATAAATTTTATATATCTATTTATAGACACAATTTAATATTTCAACGGGATAAATTTATATATCTGTATTCGTCTCTTGTCCACAATATTTCTCTATCCTTTGCTACATGTTACTATAGGATTTTCATATGGCCTTCTTACTTTTAGGGCATTGCGATCTCGTGCCAAACTTCGTTGGGCCTCTTTCGAGTGTGGGCTGCCAGTATAATTACATAGGGCTCACGGGTTGGCGAGCAACTCCCACTTAAACACTCTTCGAGTATTAAATATTAATGCGTATTTAAATAAACCGGCAACAGAACAAAGACGCTCGATCCCTTCGAGAACGAGAAGCCGCTAACGAGGGTTCGCAACTTTTCTCCCTATATTTGCACGTGAAATTCTGGCTTGTAATATTTTTTTTCAATGTCCTCGTATGCTCGGCTCTTTTAAACACACCGATTGGCTCACGGCAGGAGAATCTTTATCGAGTTGAGAACTCTCGTCTCCGTACGTGTATTATGTCGTGTATCATATATATATTTTTTTTCCTTAGAAATCACAAATTACGTGAACCTGCAGGATGAAGCGTAGAAGTGTTACAAATGGTCTTGATCGACTTCCACGCCTACGGTGTCGAACGCGTGCGAGATCCTGCGTTTTTCATCGATCCAGACTGCTGCTCGATCATGTCGGGATAAATGATCTTAACGAGGCAGAATGTCAGGATGGGAAATTACGCTGGGATTTGCGAAAGGGATGGGGTGAATGTCAGCATGTAATCATTTATTAATAGGTTGTTATACAGTGTGATCAAAAAAGTATCGCAAATGATTTTTAGGTTATTTACGTGAGAAAGTATATATATATTGATACGTGTTATCCTTGGAAGTGATTGACGCTCCTGATAACAGACTTGCGAATCATTGGCCAATAGCGTCTTAGGGAAGCCCAGGATTTCACTTACAGACTAATAATAGCAGCATGGAACGATAGGAATACACGAGACTCATTAATGTTTTGAAAATTTAAAAATATGTTAATTCTCTCTTACGTTGTCATCGTAAAATCGAATTGATCATTATCGATCATCTTGTGCAATTCTTTATCCCCCTTCCTGCAGGAGCTACGTGCGGTGTGGGTAGTTCACTGAAATTTCATTTATGAGATCATCCTGCAGTGTCGACAGTTTTTGCTAAGGAAAGTTCTGAGATAGTAATCAAGTGAAATTTTACTGACGTCATCGCTAGCTTCGTAGCCAATCAAGTGGATCATTTCGAACGCTAATTAATTAATACAATGCTCGATTTCTCTCTGTGTCAACAGTGCAGTATCTGCGATGCAGTTGCAGTACCAAACAGATTGTGACTCGCAAGGTATACAGGTAAAGGTATACCTGTATACAAGACAGTTACCGGCACTCCCGGATAATCGGAGAAAGCTGTAATGGAAAATGATTTGAGATCATTGCCGAATAAAATAATATAAAAAAATCATCAATTCCATTATTACGTCATATATTAATAAGCGCAATACCGATTTTCTATACCCCTCGACATTCCATGAAGAACGAGAGTAAAATCGTGAGCAGCAAATTACTCGAGGCGATATAACGTATACGTGGTTTAAAGGACAGATAATCGATCGTGTATCAAGTCGACTTTGTCACGTAATTAGCATCGTGACATAATAATGACTGGTTGATAAAATCGTTAGTAGCATACATATACTGTATGATGGATAATAACTAAAGCCAACATTAAATCAGTTTATAATAAATACGAAAATATTGGATAATCGATAAAATCAAAATAATTACACAATCACGACTGATAAAACATATCAAGACGATAGATCCGTTATTTCTGCATTAATTTATTTATCTTAATCCACAGCGCTGTAAACCTGCTCGGCTACGTTACTCCGCCTACAAAAAGCAAATATGCGTATAAACACTTAAACCGAGTACGTAAACATTTTCACGCGTCAAGGCTGATCTCCAATTTATTCATATTAAGCTCGAGCTTTCTATTTCCCTTGGTTCTTATCAATAGCCTCAGTATACTACTAGGATATCACGTCCAGATGACCTCGGTACGAGAATACATCCTAGCACGACGAATCCCTAAGTATACCGAAGATGCGAAATAAGAGATCCAAGTAATGGTCCAGGGATGCTGTGTCTCGATAGAGTCCTGCAGCTCAATAGCACTTGGCCAGGATGCGCTTTGGGCTCAAGGTATGCAGGCTGCAGGGCAACGGTATACCTGTGGTTATTACCGGGCGTGCACCATGGATGGGGATCTCGGAATTAATGAAGGGAAGCACTCGAGGTCGATGGGATTCTATGGTGGTTGTACAGGATCTCAACCCCCGTGTCAAAAATGAATTAGATCCTTGCGAAAAAAAAATTCGCACATCTAGCAGTCACAGATTACTCACGGTACCTTGCGAATTTACAGATAAGGGAAAATCGATATTAAAAAATGATTTATATTTTTTTCAACGATTCGGGAAACAATTTCTGTCAACAATGCATCTTGAGATTGCATGTGTGTTCGAACATCAAAATTCCCAGGTCCAATCGCGAAATGTGAACCGCTGTGCATCCGAGAAAATATGCGGCGGGTGAAGCAAGGTAGCATTGATACAAAGATATGTAAATGTTGCTCCAGGACCGGCAAGTATATAACCATATGAGAGAGAGAGAGAAAGAGAGAGAGAGAGAGAGAGAGAGAGAGAGAGAGAGAGAGAGAGATATGAGTCAAGAAACTACTAGTTGAATCCTCTAAGAGAGAAAGAGCAATACCGGAGGATGAGCTCGATAATCTCGTTCCTAACTGCCGACAGTCGCCCACGCGACCTCATTAACCTGCTAACCATGACGTCATCGTCATTAACATCTTACACGCACCGGCGACAATCATTGATCTTGTATATAGGAGCGCCTGTGTTGTACATTGCTACCTATCGGAGTAATCCTGATCAGCCTTTTCGTACAAACCTATGTATATAGGTATACACCAAATGTTGAACCTTTTACATAAGGACTGTACAGGCAGATAGATTGCCTATACAAGTACAGTATAAATGCATTACTTTACTGTATCAGCACTGTATACATATATACAGGATTATTCAGTACAGACATACCTCAAGTTAACCTGTCCGTTTGACTCGTGCTGTAGAACCATGTTCAGGTATTAGATTAGTACTGAATAACCCTGTATATACACTACAGAAAGGGGTTAACGTATGAGAACGTTGACTCTGATATGTAATATCAATTGAACGGATTAATAAACACGTTCCTCGGGCTAGGACAGATGTATAGTTTATGGACTTGTAGTTCAGTGCTTGTCGATCGAGAGGGAGGAGCGCAACCCCATATCCAATGTATATAGATATAGAAAAGCTAGAATAACCCCTGGAATATAAACGGTGGGCACTGTGAGCCGCGAGGGCATGAATTTTTACAATTACCGGGCAAAGGCAAACACGCTCCTGATTTATCGTCAGTCTTCGTCGGGGACGTGCGTAATTTACTGCGACTTAATTGCATTTAATTCAAGCGGCGCAACTGTAAATCACAGAGTTGCGCCGGTGAGCGCGTTGCGCAGGTCAGGCACGCCTGCTGTCGATACGATATAATTATATCTATCAACGCGAATCGCTGCAACGCGAGAAAAATCTCTTACAGTCCCGTCCAATGGTCCACGTGAACGTGATCCTCGTTCGAGTCCCTGTTGCAGAGAGGCATGTCTGCCATTGCGAAAGGTGGAATTGCGGAAAATATTTTTCTTTATATACACAGCAATACCTTATTTAGAGAGTCCAGGATATTTCGCAGACTGTGGCTGCTGCAACGGTATCTCAAACTCCGATATCCAATTTGCATAGGTTAATTTATCGGACTATCCTCCAGCGACCTAAATCACTATAGTTTTTGTACGTTGGACATATAAAAGAAACGAGCATACATATATAAGTTCGTTGTACGAAACATCCATTAAGAATTTCTATCCCTGATCTTGGCGATTAAAAATCTAACTCGATTGTCCTGTCATCTTGTCTGCGAAGATGAAAAAAAAATATCTCGCTAATCATACGTCACTGACCGATCCGCACGCGTGACAATAATTTCAAGGCGGGCTCACCATAAATCTAGTTTACAAACTGGTACCACACCTCTGCTCAAGTGAATTTCTCTTATGGACAAAAACCTAAGAGATTTGCAACCAATAAGCGTTCTTGCGAATTACACGTGCGTTTGCGTGCTACGTATGCGCACGCTTAACTGCCCAACGCCCTGGGCTTTTCTCTTTGGTTATGTATATAGGCTCTCAGGACTTGGTATTGTATCTGGTTCAGGAAGGGATTGAATTTTTTTTTTTCGAAAAAATATAAATATGATAATTTATTACGTTGTTGGAAGAATGACAAAATTACTTTGGAATTGATATGGATTGCTGTGCGAACGAGAACATTTCTATATACGTACTTAGTATGGGTACCTATGGTGCAGGCGTAAGCTACAACGTACGATATGAAATGGGCTACGCTGGCGCATACTTCAGAAATCGTTATTGCCGAGTTCAGTGGCGTAGAACGAAAAAAAGTATAATTCGTTAATAGCCTTAAGCCATATTATATATGTTCATGTATATCACCTTCCGAATTGAACCGCACAGTTATGGGACTTAGATCTGTTTCCCTTTCAACTTCCTTGTCATTCCTTATGGCTTTCTCGGTTAACTTCAATTCGCACAGTTGAGAAGCTTTATACGTCTTATCTCAGTATCCGGTTACTTCTCAGTAAAACATAAACGTGCTTGCGCCTTCCATAACGCATATCCAGGCTACCGAATTCGAGTCGAACAAAAGAAAAGTCACTGTCGGCCATCGTGCCCGAAAATGGGATTCCCCGTGGATCGTCCCTCTACCGGGAAAATATGACATTAATCGTCTAGGTGTCTTCGGTTATTTTTGTTTATTTGAAATTGAATCGATTCTCTATTATCGTTATTAAATATTATCGTGTATCACGTTTACGTTCTGCACTATGTTTCTGTTGTAGTTTATCGCCCCATTCATATGGATTTCAAACGTTATCGTTAGGTTAGGTTGGAATTCTTTTAATCGAGCGTCCTTCTTTAAATTACTGGTTTTATTAGCAAGTTAAGGTCGACGTCTGAACTACCTATTTCAATTGCTTCGCCCGTCTGGCAAGTCGATACTGAATCGTTACCACCCACGAGTACCTGATTGTGAGGCCACTCGAGACTTGCTGATTCATATTGATCCGCCACGATATCAAGAACGTAAACACGACGATAATTTGCGAACTTAGTGAGGTTAAAGCGATTCGTCGATTCCATCTTGATTATCAGTCAGGTATGTATTTACCTGCCTACTCACTATTTGCTTTGATGATGAAAAAAATCGGGACGTGACTCGTTGTCGCTGGTTGGACATTTTTATTCTTTGGCTTATCGACGGAAGTCACGTCGTTACAATGAAAGTGAATCGTGTTCAATTTCACTTGTGACAGGCAAATAAGATAAGGGCAATAAATAATAAATAAGATCCTCGAGGGACTGTACATTATTAATTGCATTACGATTAGAGAAAAAGCAAAATAAACTTCGGACATAGAAAGAGAAAGCGGAGAAATGCCAAGTACCGGTAGCGAATGATAGAAATGAAATTTTATTAGTGTTCGAAAATATTTTTTTTATCATGTCAGTAGTTCCTACTTCTTAGGTATAGGAGTAAACTTGCCTCTGGTTACTGTCCGACCTTATCATTTTTTTCACCTGTTTCGGCGAAGCGGAAGTCGATCAGACTACAACGAGAGGATTCAGACTTTTTGGTCCGATTAGAGGTAAATGATAATATGAATGTTTATCATGGGGAACATACAAGAACGATTTTGAAACTACTTGATGATTTTCAAGTATAGCTACAAGACCTTCTACAAAATTCATGACCTATAGAGTGTACGGAATTCATAATTGTTTTCTTCTCGTAATTATCCCAAAGGCACTCTTACCCGAGGCACCTTCTTATTAAACACTCAATAATATCTTAATGAATCCTTTCACCATTTCTCATCGTATTAGCATATTTCTCTAAAAAATTACAAAACCCTGTAATTTCCTAACGACTAACGATTCTCAGTATACATTGAAAAAATGACCGGTACATTTTTTTTCCCCACCTAACCTCAATTTTACTCAAGACTTAAATCATTTCTCAAAAGACAATTATCATCGCACAGAAGTGGAGCTTGTGCATCTGAGCTTGCAGTGTCCCGAGGCGGCGTCGAGCTAACAGCTAAAAGGGTCGATGACGAGAGAGTTCGGAAATGCGCTTCCCACGTGGGTGAGTTAGTGCAAAGCCATCCTTCCTCGGAGCCATGTAAGAAGGGAGCAAAGGAGAGGAGAGTCCATAGAAGATGCTGAAGGGTCCAGGAGGTGGAAGGAAGGCTCAGGTGTTCTGTTTCTTGGTCCTGGACTCATCCGCGACGTTTGGCGAACCCGTTGTCGGTGAACCGGCGGCTCGAGCCATCGTATTCGCCCCTCTGGTGCATCTCCGTCTGCACGCCTACGCCAGGAAGAAGCTTAAGCCGCTGTGACACGGCACCAGGTGTAAGCCAGAACGAATTAGACGAAGAGATTGAAATATGTAATAATCGTTTATTTGACATCATTAAGAATTACCAAATTATCAAGGAAATCCAATCAAGATCATATCGCTTATTTCGATCATTATTGAAATCGATATGAAGTTCCTTATGCAAAATCGATTATTGATTTTTCCCTGATTCCCTATAGTAAACTTTATACGTTTATCCCAGAGGCGATTGCACGCTCGATTCTCGATCTTGGCTGAAAAATAAATTACCCGTGTAATTAGCAGGTACCTTTGCATGTACAGCTTATTCCGTATCATACGGACTTTAGTCTGTTCCGAAGCCGACGTACGCCTACACGCACGCACGCAAGTGCGTGTGCGGATTCCGTGTACGCCTCTCGCAATTCAAACTACGCCTCGATGGAAGGAGATCTCTTCGAGGACTCAAGGATTACGAGGTCTACGAGCAATCATTACCAGGACGCACGTTTACCTGGTAGGTACACTGGACACGAGTGGTTATGACCCTTTAGCGTCTATTTCCTACTGGAACGAGGATGCGTCCCATGTACCAATGGATGCTGCGAAAGATTGACCAAGTGGCCAAGTGGCAAACTTGTTTACTCAGCACTGGGAGGCGTTACTTATAATTCATTAAAGACGGACTAAAGGCAATTCGATAGACAGTAGCAGGACTTAGGTACTCGGGACATCCTTTACACCTCGGAGTACGTGAGTAGCAAGTACGCCTCTAATTTTACGATCATCCCGTGTGTTTATATCCCCACATATGCATGCATCTGAATGCACTCTCGCCCGGTGAATCACATGGCCTATTAGCCCACGTGCTCCCTGCCGGAAAAAGTCTTGTCTTACCGTACCATCTTATTAGTTGTATCAGCGAGTCCGCTTGAGCCAATTGGACTACATCTGGACTATCATGAAGATGTCAATCGTTGATGCGTCTACACCCACGGAGCTATGGTCGTTACGTCGGGGTTTAAATCAATGTCAACCGTCCGGCGGACCGCTGTCAACTGACAGAAGTAACACCGTCTCTCCACTGTACTGAGGGCGGACGTAGATCTATTGTCGCTCCTCGGGAATCGCGTGTTGCGCTCCGGCTAAAGTCTCCTCGTCTCCTTCTGTCCTCTTCGCCTCTTCGGGAGAAGAAAGTAAGAGTGAAAGAGGCATAATGGACCATTGCGAAAGCGAGCAACCACCTACTGAAGAATTCAAGCTGAATGGAGATAAAACCTGTAGTCTTTTGGGATACGAAGAAAAATAATGCGAATTTTATATACCTCTACATAGGTTTGGTATACGTGTATACGGTATATGATAAATTTCAAAAAATGTTTGCGATTCAGAAAAATTGACTTTTTGGAAATTTATTTGATTCAAAGATTTTCATAGCTCTGAAAAACTGTCCGGTACGCATTGTACTGGTATAATTCTACGTAGATAGAATCGAAAGGAACAGATGTCTGCTTTAAATGATCCGACGCCGAAAAATATACATAGAAATAATTTTGGCAGACTAAACGTCCTCTCGCCGTTGGATTCCGCGATATTTATTTCCCTTAGCCGTGGACCCACGGAATTGGAAATTCTTCCTCTCCGAGCACAGGTACCACACGTCCCGCTGGGAACATGATCGCAGAACGTCGGCGCGCTTAAGTCTTACATGCAAACTGGCCCATATCTTCGGCGCCCACACGTGGCTACGGTTGCATTGTCGTCGCGAACTTTTACGCCGCGCCATTAACACTTCCACGACAAACGAAAGCTCTTTCTCTTCCTGCTTTTATCGCGCGACATATGTGGCCACATGTGGACTGACTCAATGCGCTGAGTTATGGGTATGGAATACAGCCGATACACCTATGGCAGTGAATAAAAATAAATTCAATTCAAAAATTCAATTTTAAACAGTACCAATCAGTTTAATCGCTAAACCAACAAAAATTTCACCTACCAAATTAAAAAATCCTATTAATACCATAAATCATATATGGATTTCTCACGTATATACAACAATTATTCAACCAGCATCACGAGACGATCTGGAGCCTCTGATCATCGAATCGTCTCTCATGGACCGTTACGATCCTTCGAGTCAAGCAACTCCGTTCATTCCGGACTAACAAGCGAATGAATGGGAGCGCGTTTTCTACTTATGAATCATTGATCGAATTTATCAATCGGCACGCGGACCTGTGTCTGCGCGTGTCGCAAGCACGAGTTCTCCTTGTTCTCAGCTCTACAGCATTAACACAGCATCTTTTTACCCGTATGTATATATATGCATATGAGCCGAACTCATCCCTCCGGTAGAATAGGAAAAGAGAGAAAAAAACGTCCGTTTAGAATATTGTCACGAAGACTCATTAAATTCGTTGAAATAACCGAGGAGACGCCTTACGTGTCATTCACGTCCGACTACTTTCTTAGTGATTTTTTTAGACCTCCTAACTAGCAGCCTCAATATATATCTTAAGAAGAGCGTGCAGGTTCGCCGGCAAGAACCGTTTCCACGATTGGCACATACCTGTGTAATAACTAATAAGTAACACGTATGCCGTCTATGGTATCAGTGAAGCATTAATGTAATGAGAGACCACCACGCCCTCGCTATCCGTGTCGTGGTAGACATTAAAGACACTTACGACTTGTGCCAACCTCGAGAAGAATTGTGCAATCTCATCTATCTACGTGAGTGATGCTGAATCGTCAATGGGATAAGTCCCAGTGCTCTTTTGAGACATTAAAAATATTTTATGACAAACGCGTCCGTTTTTTGAAAAAATCAATATTATCGATTTTACGATACCGGACGAAAGAAATCATTAAAAAATATACTCGTTGAAAAGAGTGAAAAATATGGGTGTGATTAATGGGATGACGATAATGAAGTGAAATTTGACTTATTGTTATACCAGTTTTTAAATGTGATATTTGACAGGTAGAACGGACTCTGAGTCAGTGGATTTGAATTGACTGTCTTTCGCCAGATCGGTAGTTGTTCTTTTTGTATTATCAATTTTTGTAAGGATCACCACTGCTACGATCGGCCGATCCAGCCAGACTGGCTGGCAACACGTGTCGCCCTGGGCGAATGACGTCAACCGTTACACACATTGTATCCTGGCCTCCAACGGTTGTCGATCCATGGGACAAATACATGCCTCACTGGCCCGACATACACTGCAAATCCATTAGTTTCTTTAATATTCGAAGGTTGCGTAATTAATTAATGAATATCGGGCCCATTCAAGATCCTGCCCAGGACAGGATATCCCGTGAATAAGACTCGGTGACACGTCCAACCGATCTTGGTACACCTGATCGATAAGCCGACACGACTTTATCATTGCTAAACGAATGGCAAAAAATCATCGATGGAAACGTCTGTGGTAATTTTACGTAACTTTGCCACGTTCGTGATCGTGCGGGAGATGAATTATTTTTAACGTTTGAAAGGATCGTTTTGTATCCCACAGATCGTACCTCAGTTAGTCTCATGTAAAATTCCATCACGCACCGAGCAACAGCGGGGACGTCACTGCGGGATGGAAAGTCGATCGAATCCGATCGGCAGTAGATTATGTGCGTGCATATATGTGTATACATAGTTTAATACCTTCTCTAGGAAATCGGTACTGTATTACGGTACTGGATCGCCGGTTGACCGCGATGTTAATTTAATTGGCCGAAGTGCGATCAACAGTCAATTGAGACGTGGTTGTAAAATCGGCCGATTCTCCCGATACCAAGTATCCGGTAGGCTCGCTGGACTGACTGTCGGTAACACGATCTATCATTGCCCTGGGGGACTAACTCGATCACTCGTAAAATTAGAACTGATCTAAGCGTGATCAGAATGGAGGGAAACGAAATACGTACGATAACTAGCCCCCCGAAATCTCATATGCGCATGCGCAAGAATCTTTGACCCCCGCCTAATTTAATTATCCCCTGTCAGTACAACACATGACTTTCAAGTAGGTACTGTACGTATCCAGTCAGCCAAGTCGGACTCTAACGTTGTCCGATGATTCACGTAAGATTGATTCTCGCTGAGGTCCATGGGGCTTTGGAAGAGGTACCATTCATATTGGTCTGACTCATAGATCAGAACGTGCACGGATACCAACTTACTAACCCGTCACCGTGGCTTCTGGTCCTTCTGGTGACTTAATGATTCTTCCTTTCCACGCTCCAAAAATATTAATTACCCAGGTTAATTTTAGAACCATGCTTATTGCTTTCACCAGGCTGACGCAGACCGCCCAGACTCACAAAGTTTCATCTTGGTTCCAGCATCTCTCCCCCTACCAACCGGAACGCTTCGTTCTCCTTTACTTTTCCCAGTTCCTCGATCTTTCTTCGATTTCGATTGTGAGTTCATCGTACGTGATTTTTTTAACGACTCTGACTAATACGATCACGCGGTCAAGTAGCACGAGGTGGACCATGTAGCTTGGAGTCCCTGGGCTGAACTTGACCCGGGACAGTTACGTTGGGCCATATCGGTCCAGGGTCCGAATCTCAAGGAGATCTACATCTCACAACTTAATCGAATCGAGCAGACACGACTGTCTTATGTAAAAAGTGTGCCGCTATCTGAACTTTTGTGTGCGGGAAACTTGGTGGGAAACAACGAATAAATTTTGGACGAGGAAGTCTGAATTGAAGAAACGTGTAAATATTAAAAATATAATAAAGGCACTTGACGCATAAATTAATTCTTACTTCAATAAGTGAAGAGGACACTTCTCTTAGTTTGCTTTTGTCACAGCTCAACGAAATGAGAAGTCAGCGGCGAAGGTTGCGATTCTCTGCTGATTCTTCGACAGCGATTATGTCATAGGTAGATAAAACGCTTTTCTCTGAAGGGAACTGCCACATCTCGGTTACGTATCGGATTCTGTGCAAGCTGAAGCTCTGCATCTGCAAAAAATTCTTATCAGTCCCGATCCACCTTACCGGGTCTAATCTAATCACCCGATGAACTGATGAGTAGCTAGCTCGGCAATAGGTGTCATTAAACTAATGACCCTGCCACGGAGATCTAGGGAAATCCCTTGAATTTTCCAAGTCACAGATATTCCAAGATGGCGGATCGTTTTTAAAACGTTCACTCGGAAGTCAAACATTGCGTCAGGTCTCTTAGTGGGCATACACACCAGTATATAAGCAGTCTCTGTTTGTCCCACGTATACTGCACGCTCATTGTGTACTCAGCCTTATTCTGGTCTACTTACGCCACGTATAAAACTCGCAGAACTATCCGCTGGTCTCCTGTGATTCTCGCGGATATCTCAAAGGGGTCAAACCGTTGAACTCATCAGCTACGTCTGGCTGGTACCGGTTGGTGACTACTGGCAAGAAATTTTATATACATATGGATACAATGATTCCTCTCTTATTATTTATCCCACTGAAATTTTACTTTTCTTTTTGCTACAGTCTGCCTGTATCGTCTACTTACTTATGTCGCGTCCACACGTCATGTCTGCCACACACTCACGTGGGCAGTTCACGAAAAGCCACCTGACAGAACCAGCCTGACACACGCGTTGTGCTCACCAAGCAGTACTTGGTGTCACTCTCTGCTTACTCTCCAAACATCTTAATATCGCTCGCAGGTTCTCCTACGTCTTACCGTGAGACTTGGATTGCGTTCTGTTGGCAAGAATTATTCGAGGGGATTAAAAGTGAAGTTGGTACTAAGGTTGTTCAAGAACGAAGTCAGTGAGAAGCAAAGTTGGAAAAATTTTGAAAAAAATTTTAATCTATTCCCAAGGGACATTTTCCAATATACGCTAGAACCTCACGTAAAGTTATTCTAAGACAAATTTAACCGGAGATTAAATGGAGGTTATCAAAATGTAAATCATCAAGATTTTATTAATTCGGAGAGAGTCGTATGAATCTTCGAAGCGTCCCCGTGGCTTCTGCCCACACTGTGTTTTTACAGAGTGACGTCACCGCGTATCACAAGTGCACTATACTCATCTCTACATTCTCGAATCTCTCCCTATCCGTACATTTTTTACGTACGATTATCAATATAAAAATGCAGGGCAAATTTCGTACGATAAATCTCGGATGATGAGAAGCGTCGGGCGTCAGGCATACCAATCAGCCGGTTCGACTAGATGTTTGCTACCGATCTGCATAAAGATCGAGGGACGAAAATTATTCCAAAATGCACCGGTTAGAATCTTCAGTCTCTACCGACTATATAAAAGGTTGGCCACTGGGTAGCCATTCTTGGGCATCCCCTCTGCGCACCTATATTTTCTCAAGTCTCGTATTAAAAAAAAAAAAAGAAGTCAAGGGTACATAACTTACTGGCAAGATTCGTAGCTCGGGTAAAATTCCACCTGAAGATCTTGCAGTGAAGTAGATACCCTTTATATATATATATATATATACACGCTAATACATACATGCATACATATATAGCAGATAGCTAGTAGATACAGAACGTGCTGGACGTACAGGTGGTCTCCGCGTTAGAGAAGGATCAGCAGCTTCCACAGCGTAGCCGGCCCGAAGCAGCACAAGCCGAGTTCTCTCTATCGATACCCAATTATCTAAACGAGCAAAACAACCGCACGAACATCTGGAACTAGCTGTCCGGGTTTATTTGTCACTGCGAACGGTCATTAGGTGATGAGGTGCGCGGCCGCTCGGCCGCGAGGCGAACGACTAGAAAAACGAGCTCCGCTTCCCGGAAAGCGCGTAAACCCGTGGCGTAGATCTTAGGACGCCCGCCGACAATGTACCAACGCTTCGCGTTCCTGGCATAGGAACTCCGCCATCCATGGCCGCGGCCCCCTTCGTCCACGCAGATTGTAATTATCCGCTGCCCATGTCTCTTCGATCGCTCGGCTTCTTTGTTCGATGTCGGCGAGCACCGGACTTTACGAGTCATTAGTTGGCTACCTTTGTGACGGACCAAAACCCATCGAAAACATCCTTCGTCCGTAGCCACGAGGTAACTGGGACGTTTTCGTTTCCAGAAACTTTCGAATTTCCTCATAATGGGAATATAACGGCTGGTTGCAGATAGATTTCTTACGGGACTGTAACGCGGACGGGATAGAAATATTTAATGCCGCTAAATGATAATGCTGAGAAATTACTGTGCAGAATTAAAGATACTTCCGATACCACGTACAGTCTGTACAGTAGAGACTGCATAGCGTTCATTTTCTTACCGCGCGTCGAAAACGATGAAAACTCGTAAAACTTGGCTGTACGGATTATCGGCTAGTCTTGGGGTACGGATGATGATCGGTAGTAAAGGCTGGTAAAGAGAATCAGGTACGAACGATAAAAAATGTTGTATCTGATCCGTAGGAGGTTATTAACTTGTCACATACTTCACGCCCATCTCGATACCCGCCAATAGGAAGATACCAGGTAAGATAGCAACACTCGAAGACACAAGCTTCTCTGGCTACTTCAGCCTTCCGGTACCGGTGTCCAGGTCTGACGTTTTATCTATTTGCCAGCGCTAATTCGAATGCCAAGTAACGTAGACGTAGAGAGACGATCGAGAGATCGTATCTCGATGATCCTGTTTATCGTTCCTGTGGACGAGACTTGAGGTTGTACCGACTATGTGTTAACTGTCAATATACTTAATACCACGTAATCTCCTGTTCAGTCTTTGGTACGGATCTTTATGCCGGACGCACAATGAGACAAAAGAGGTCAAAAGGTTGGCAAAGAAATAGTCAGGTCCCCATGCCCGTTACGAAGATTCTCCGTGGAAATCCATGTCCTCGGTGGGTACCACTTCTACTGATCTCTCCGATATTCAAATAAACCCCCTCCCAGTGGAATGCAGGCCACTCTGCCAGGGTTGTACATACATAACGAGTCCGCCCTATACGTTTCATGCATGCGCGCCGTAAAACGATAACCCAAAGAAAATCTCTGGCTCCTTTATTATTATATGAAATGCTATCGCCTTGACTGGCCAGTCGCAAACTCCAATTTCAGAATGGTAAATCCTACCCGAGGTTACTTTCCAGGAATGAGATTGCTCATTAACGTGGAAACGCGGCTTGTAGCTTGGATGGATGGTCCATTGGTGGGTGCCTGATGCTGTTTCGTGTGAGCGAGATGAGCTACGCGCTGCTCAACAATAAATGAAACGAGAGCCAAGTTATTGGACTGCAACCTGTTTTTTGCTGATGGGCTTAAAGGGGACCGAGGGCAAGGGGGAGGGAGAGGCATGTTAATCGGCAATGGCGAAACCCAATTTTGCAAGCCGATATGATTGGTACCTTGGTCTTACGCGTTTACGTACGTATGTTGACTTTTTTTGTTCAACATTAAGGCAGCATTTTATCTATGGGGCTATGAAAGTGGATTAGCATTACGGGTATTGTAGAATCTCAATGAATGGACGACCGTACGTTGGCATTTGGTTTTAGCTGATGGCTACGATTCAATGGCTGCCTGATTACTTTCTGATCTCTCTTTACGGACTCTTCTCTTCTTGGATTTGCTGCACTTCTGACACCTACGTTTATAGTGGCGCATGATTCTTGTGTCTCCCTGCACGGTTTACCTAGAGCAACCTTCTTCTTCTCGTAATAGATCAATGGTGTCCTTTTCGATCGTTATGCTCGCGAATTATCAGGAATTCGCAATGGGGTATGCGAAGTGGCAGTTATCGTAGGAATAGCATTCGGCAAGGACTGAATCCACTTAAGGATCAAAGGATTAAAGGATAAAAGGGAGTCGCTAATTGGAAAGTCAAGAAGGATCGAGGCAGCCGATGATACCGATACGTTCAGGGAACGTTCAATCCTGATGGTCTTAAAGGATCCTAGACGTAGTAGGGACCAACCGCAAGAGACAGGCTGTGGTGATCTTGGTGATCTTGGCCAGGACCAAGGACACCAACAGACGTGGTGCAGACGGCCACCCATGCGGGGACCAATCCTAGCGGCCATGTTCCCACGTACTGGGCCCCGGGCGGCAGTCTAGCTGAAGCTCGTGAGGCCCAAATTAAATTCGTGCCCTCCTACGACCTGTCCACGTTCACTGATCCTGACTCCTATAATCAAAGGAACATTCATAATTACAAGCAGACCCACGTTTCCCTTTGATTTTCGCGCTCGACAAGATCGCGGATCCTGATCCTATGAGCGACACGTAGGTAGTTCAGCTATCCGTCGGTGATCTTTCAGGATCGATGAAAACAAGAGTGGATCGGCATTCCAATATGAAATCTTAGACTCTTTGTCACGCCCCGGCTGGATCGAAGGTGCGAGAGATCGTTTACCCGTTTCACGAAAAAAAAAATAAAAATAACACGTCGCCAGGACCTAGGACGTTCCACAAATCATAAAAAAGTGAATTATACTCTTGGCATAGTATATAGAGATGCATTCGGCTACAGCGGCGTCCGTTTCGTGTCGAAGAATCCTTAGGATCCCGACAGCGCCAAGAAAGGACCATCCCCAAGGAGAATGCCCACTGAGAGGAGAGTAGGTATCACCTACTAATATTTTTATTGCCCGTAAAATCGCGCTACGGAGACAGGATCGGCCACACGGGAACATAGGAACGTGGGGAACCTGAACGTAGGAACAGAGGATTTCGTATATACTCCTGCCGAGAGGAGAAGATCGTCTCTTGTAAACCTTTGAAAAAGAAAATACAAAGATTAATATTATTTTGCACCTAATAACGTATATTCACTTTGCCAATTCACAATGGCAATTATTCAAAGTCTACCCACGCTTTTCCTCATCGTGGGA
Organism: Trachelus tabidus; assembly: GCA_030142655.1. NCBI lineage: Eukaryota > Metazoa > Arthropoda > Insecta > Hymenoptera > Cephidae > Trachelus > Trachelus tabidus. Next base: position 85,637 of record JARQTI010000328.1, read on the forward strand.
AATACTTTTATCCTTTGCTCCTCGATTCCACTATGGATCCCAACAGTCTCGGATCTAGAGTGATCGACGGTTTACACCCGGAACGTTTAACCCGATAAACATACTTGACTCTATGTCCCCATATATGTATATGTATATATTTACTAAGCTGACCACGTCGCGGACGCCTCTTGAGTAACCATTCAATCCTACTATTTGCATGTAAATTATGCAGATCCAACGAGTGCATTAATCTTCCGTGCATACCTCGTGGGATTTGTCAATTTTATTTGTTTTTATGCTTGCGTAACTATACAGGCATCGGTTAACTTTGCGTATTAACTCGAAAACTCATCTTAAACGCGACACTCGTTAACCCACACGATATTTGCATAACGCCTGTGCACTTTTATAAAACTGCATCCAACGAAATATTCACTCTAGTTTTAATCCTTAGGTCAGAGGGAATTATCCAAGTAGCTACTTGTCACATACGACTATCAATAATCTCTTGATTAACGTGAAAGAGGATACTGTAGATACGGTAGTGGCGAAAAATAACGTTCAGCTGTCAAAATGACAGTAAAGCTGGACGTCTGGGTAAAGGTGTAATAAAATGGGATTAAAAAAGAGTAATTCTTTTTTTCATGTCACTTACGTCCCTTCCTCTCCCTCCCGGCTCCTCCACGTGTCCGACTGGTTATAAAGATTGTAACGAGAAGACTACAACGGTTTCTCGCTATTCCGTAGAATTTATTCTGACGAGTATTCTGTTCAAGGTGGAGTCTTAGCAGCCACCAGTATGAATTGATACATTGTACGCGGCGGTGGATTCTGGTTCCTCGGATCTCTTTCTGTTTTTTTTTCTTTTTAGAAAATTTAAAATCATCCGATTGGTTTATCCGCTGATCGTTTATTACCCATCTGTATTCGTGATATATCCTGTAGCTTATACGTGTTTTGCCGCAAAGCGAATAAAATACGGTGCTGTGCCAGACTTGCGAGACATTTTACATATATTCAACGCAATTTATTATATTATCGTGAATCTAATTTATACCCCTTGCACAGTGATGTACTGCCCCGTCGTGTCTCCCTGTGCAAATCTTTTATACAATGTTAAATACCTATATTGTATATGTATATGTATGTCTGCTTTAAAATTTTAAGCGGATCTTTAATGCCCTAGTTCCAAATATATCGGACTGTACTAATTGCGTTTCATTATCTTTTTCATTCTATTGTTACCGACGCGCGTCTGATCGTTATGCGGAAGTTTATTGACACGAATGTGTAAACAAGATTGTGGCACAATTCTATTTTTAATATGTGATGACAGTTTTATGTAGTGCCTTAGGGATTTTGCATTAATAATAGATTATTCTAATTTTTTATACAGAAATCTAGTTTATCGGTCGATCGTCTTTCGATAGTTTCTTCGTTTCTCACAAGGGAGACTCTTTACCGATCCTCCAAATTATGAGAACATTTTTTAAAATTTTTGTAAAATCTTCATTGGCATTCTTTACCGTAAAAGAATTGTTTATAATTGTAAATGTATATCACACATTTTTATTTTCATTAATAAATTTCCTAATTTTTTAAAAAATTCCAAAGTATCATTTATTTCAACTGTATTTGATCTCAATAGTAAGCGTATCTCTGTTATTTAGTTAATTATTATAATTATGCGTTATTCATTAGAAAAATCTTCGCCTATAGACATATAACCATTTTGTCATACCTGTCAATAAGGTTGCCATTACACAGGGGCAACTGACCACTTGTTGCTTCTCGTATATCCAGTTCCCGCGTGTCTCGCTAAGGATTACAAAGAAAACACAATGGCATTTCAGTATCAAATTCTACTTCACGCAACGAGTATCTAATGATCCAAACATGTTAAACACAGTAATCCATAATCCTTAAGTGTATAAAAAAGTAATTAACAGAAGCAGTCTTAATTCACTATTCAACAAGAGTAGTTCGAATTAAAGAAACACATGTAAAATGTATATTTCCGGTATCCAGATAGTCCGTCAGTATAAAGAATAGGGAGAGAAATGTAAATTTAAAGATAAAAAAATTGAGCTACCAGCGGTTAACCATTTGCCCAAATTCCAGAAGGCAAGTTATAAATTCGTTTGATCGTTCCAAGCCGCTCGGGAAAAAAGTACGTCTTATCTCCGGGCGTGTGTTATTCGGCGTGTCGCAGCGCTCCGTGTGTGCTCCGAATGTAAAGCTCGAGAGAACTATCGCGCCGCTGAGATCTCTCAGAGGGGGTGCTTTGTTTTATGCGCAATTACTTGATGAGTCATTTCGGTAATTGGGGCATATTTTTTCAAAATTTATTGACGACGAGTTGTCCGCCGTTGAGATTAGCATACACCGAGGATGACTTACAGGAGACGCAGGATAAGACGTAGGTCTTTTAACGAGCACAACTTTCTTTTAGTCTCTTTATCGAGTCTACATTTATATCACTTGTCTCTTTCAAAAACGAGTGTGCACGAGGTAAACAATTTTTCCCCAAAAAATGTCCATGGAACTAACTAAAAAAATTTTTTCTCAACTTACACCAAAATAAATACTTTTTGCTTCTCATCCATGTGATTTCTCATTAAAAAATATTTTCTATATTTTTTTCCTTTCTATGTGAATCCATTAAACGGTCTCTATAAATCATATCGTAGGCGGGAAATTTGAAACGTAATAAATATTCATGTATCCTACGCTGGCCGCTTCGATTTTTCGCTCGGTGCATTAGCAGATAGTCGATCTATAGCCAGGTCGTTGATATTCTCTGAATGCGTGCCTAAATGCGTACAAGGCCGTTATCTTAACGCGGCACCACTAAAACTCACTGGATGAAGAAGGTGGATATGAGGTCGTGGGGAGAATCAGGCAGAAAGTAGAATCCAAGGTGGTGGCGATGGCAGAGAAAGAGAGAAGAGTGCCGGAGATTGAGTTGTCTTAAGGTGCCGGTGAATCCTCTGGGGTTCGTAGGCAGGTTAGGTATGTTAACAAGTTAGGCGATACAGAGATAAGGATCCTGCGCGATCCTTTGTGGACTCGAGGGTAACGCGACACCAGAAACAACCCAGACCCAGACTAAAACCAGACCGTCCTGGTCGGCTCTTCTCTCTGCTTCATTCTCCACCGTCACCTTCTTCTTCTTCTTCTTCTTTCTTTCCCATCTTATTATTCTTCTTCCACTTCTCTTTCATATTCCTTCTTCTCGCTACTCTCTCCTTCCCAGCAGCAGGACTACGTGAGACCTCAATGGACAGAGTGGCTGGTAGCCGTAGGCGGGTGCCATTCCCTCATTCATCTAAACGAGATCACGACCCGCAAAATCCTACTCGACAGGAGCCACTCGTTTTCCCATGTGAACCCTGCAGCATCCAGCAAAGGACCTCCCCGTCGGTTGGGAACTTGAGAAAACGAGATCATGTAGGAAGCTCTCGTAATATATGAGTGTTAAAGATATTTTGAATAATAATAATAATGAAATTATTAAAATTATTTTTTATTATTATTGTCATTGACGATTCACTCTTATGAAACCCGACAAATTCGTATTGACCTGGTACCTACGTCATTTCCCCCCTCCCCCTTATAAGTTTACTCGATCTTTAAACGATCAATCATCGAACGGATATCGATTCAAGAAATATGGCTTCCCTGGCGCCAGCATCCTCCATAATATTACCCCTAGTACCTTGTAGTGCTTATGAGAGACGCGCAACTGCAGCTCGTGTATCCACTCGAAGCGTCAAGTGTTTGACAACATTGTACATGTGTGTAAGTTATACCGAGGGTGTGGGACTCTCTCTCTCTCTCTCTCTCTTTGGGGCACAATGTGTGGTGTGTTTGCCCTTTCAGCCCGTCCAACCCTCCCAGTCCTGCTCACCGCCACAAATCACGTAGCTTCACGCCCTTAATTCTTCACAGTTCTCAACTGTGTCTGACCCTCCTAAACCAAATCGAATCAGACCCGACGACAATCATTTTGTGGACATATGAAAATTGCGTAATACGAATTTGACAATTCTTTCGCAATACTGCCGTTACGTATTAGGCATGTCAATAGAGAAGACGACGACCTAATATTTTTGATGTCTTGTAATTTTATCCGAAAAGATTCGCAGTGACACGCACTTCAATTTGGGTAGGATCATTTTTTGAAGGATCGTGAGCTCGTCACGATTTCTTTTCATGCAAATAGGTACCTCACTGGTAAATCCATAAAGGTGCACTCCCGTAAAGAATAACTCAGGCTGGATACGGATTTACGAGGACAAACCAGCTCATTGGCGTGGCGAACGGCGTCACCAATAGTGGGAAATATCAGCACCAGGGTGATTTCTATATTAGCTGCAGGAGCCCCCCCGTGGCGCCGAGGCGACCGGCTAACTGCACCCTCTCCGGGTTCTGTGGGCCACCTTGAAGCTTTGTGGGTAGCCGACTCGAGGCTGACAACATCATGATTTTACCGATTTTTGGAGAATCAGATACGAGGCACGGTCGTTCGGTCAAAGTGCCCGCTTTTAGAGGAATGGGACCAGGGAAAATCGGGAGGGTCGGCAGCGAGGAGGAGGGACCCGTGGTGCCTGGGGGTTGGCATTGTCGTGGTAAACATATTTGTGTGAACTAGTACACAAGGGCGGGATTCTCTCGGTTTCCCAAGGGTGGGAAAGTGGACATCCTCGCGACACGACATAGCTTCACGTTCCACCTTAACCTATCTGTCCAGTTTTCAAGTTTAAATGGGATCGAGATTAGAACCGCGATATTGTGACATTTTCGGGTGTGATGCATGGAACGTTCGAGCATTTTGGTCAGTTACTTTTGACGAAGTTCAAAATTATCCTCATCTCCCCTCACTCCGTGTCCTTCGTCCTTTAGCGTCCCGTAAAAAAATCAAGTCTGATAATTATGAGCAGTACAATAAAATGCTGACGATTCGAATGACGTCATACGTAAGTAACGGGGACGATGATAGAAAATGAAAGTTTTACGATGATCCTAAAGAATGAAATCGAGAGTTAAATTATTGTGGAGGCCACTTTAAGCTTCCCGAGGCAGCAGTAAGGCCCAAAAGATTAGTTTTGTTTGTTTGCGTGGCCGTGTGCATCCGTGTCTGATCGTGTTTCACGAGGTTTCGGTATGTGTCCCCCGCGGGCCCAACAACTCAATAGCTACACAGAGAAGAGAGAGAGAAGACAGAGGGGGCCCAAAAACTTGGGGACCGATACGACCGCCGCGATGGCCGAATCTCTAGTCGTGGCGGCTACTCAGGTAGGCCCAGAAACTTAGGTAGGTCATGGCGGCGCTCCTATCCAACCCTATAGCAGTCGACATTCTCACGCTAATTGGGCGGCAGCGCCCTCCCTGTAATTTCATTAAGGGGCCTCGTGCCCAACGTGGGTTTAAGCTCCCTACACACGTTCTCCACTCATAGCCCAAATATTTGCCGCCAATGATTTCACAGCTCGGAGCACGTTCTCCAGGAAGAACGTCCCGAATAATTCTGCGACCTCAGATGATTCCAAGGAACGAATATTCTTTCTTCCGCTATAAGGAGAGCCAGTTGTAATGGCACATGAATCGAATGCAAAAAATGGCATTGGTGCACGAGACAGCCAGTATCCGTACTGGTACCATCGGAATCGGTTGGGACTCGAGCCAAGGAATCATTAGCTGGTCGGCAGGACATAGAGGATCCTTTGGGGTGCCCCCTGGGCTCACCCGCTGCTGAGGTAGGACCTCGTGTGCTATTTGGTTTTACGTGTTTTACGCCGCTTATCCCAGGTATACAAGGCCCCCCGAAGGAATGGGCCTACTTCGAATCCTCCTTCTTCGGGATCACCGTGTGGGGTCTGGGACTTACATAGAGACATACGCTGTATGTGTACGTAGGTACCGGCGCGGACTTTCCACGAGGAATGAATGGCGAAATAACAATGGCCCAGGAAGTGTACTCGAGTGATTTACCGATCCTCTTCTTCGGGAATGCGTAAACTCCGAAGAGAGGACCGTTCTCTCCCAGTCTCCCAGACTGATGCCCCGCGCACCCAGGCGGCACTTGACTTTGAGCTGTCGACAACAATGCATCGTCAACAATGCACTCCACAATCCTCCTTCCTTGGCCAGATGCGATTTTGATGAAGTGACTTCTCTCTTTCTACTCTTCCATGGACCAGCGAGAAAGAAGAAGGTTCGACACCGCGTTCCCTTAAGCCTCCTGCACACTGTCCAATGATTCGCCATTTCCTCCAGAATTCCATATCGTCACTTCCTTCTGGGACCAACTGGTCCTGGTGCACCCTTATATCGATCCCAATCAGGAATCATCCGATGCGTTAGCTTCCAAGTGGACCCCAGCCACCGGACCATGTCCAGTACACCGTGAAGTGTGCTCCAGGTGGCCTCCTAGACATTTTCCTGACCGTGTGAGTGGACCTTGATGTTATGAACAGCAAGAGAGAGGGGGTTCCCCTTGAACGCGTGAAATACGACTTCCTATCGGCGACTCTCTCGTCATCCTGGCCATGCCAACCTGGACCCATGAGACTCTCATGGCGGCTGGTCGTTCGGATGCCTTTTACCAAGTTCTTGAACAATGTGCCAGGGCGTGCATACAATTAGCCTGCGCGCGTTCTCGCGATGCAGTTCCTTTAAACGTTATTGCCCTGGAGTTTGCTACGTTGTATGGGGTCCCATGGGTGTTCTCTCGAGGCTGCTATGTGGCTCGGACGTGACCACGCATACGATCTGCTTGCTAGCTGGATCTGCGCGTTTCACTGCGTCCACGGTGCATTGCGGGATAGGGACTTTTTTTTCGCAATCGTCATTACTTAGCTCATTGTACCTTGTTGTTGTTTTGCTCCTTCGAGTTTTATGCCCGTAGAGCGGGAACGGGTGTGATTAAACATTTATTTCATTCCATAAAATTTTTACACAGGTTATATATCTACCTTTCGTTGATCAACATTTTACCCAGTATTTTTTTTTCTATCGCGTAACAGGCATACTCAATATTGGTACCACTGTCACCGCATACTTCAAATAAGGTTGTTCCTGTCGGGTTTGCACATCCACTGTTACACCATGAAATGGCGATTTGCCCGGTGATTATATGCCGACAGATCGGCGAACTTTGAGAAGCGTGAAAAAGCAGCAAGTCGGGGCGTGACGCCACTCATTTCAGAGGCACCAAACTGTTTGCTCGCTTAACTCTGGCTGTCGTCCTCTCATCCTGTTTCGAGTCATTGGGAGGTCCTTTAGGACTGGGACACGTTCTAATTAGTGTAACAGCCGTAGCGAATCGCCAGGACCTTGGCAATTAGCGTGTTACCCCAACGTCACGATGTCAATCGGTAATTTCACGGTTTTCCGCAACACACGCGTAACCCACCCAGATCGATATCAAAAGCCGCAAGTATCGTCCTCATAGGCAGAAAAAGAAATTCCTTTATAAGGTGAAAAAAAAGGAAAACGTATCCTGGCAGCCATTGCATAGAATCCCAGAGACAAGACCGCCCAGGGAAAGATTCGTAACCAGATCCTGGGATAAGGAGGTTAGAGTGTACCTACAGGAGGATCAGAGTGAAAAAGTAAAAGAGTCGATATACAAAGGGAACGCTTAAGTTTTTGTGAATCTCGCGTTCGAAGATAAATGATAGAAGAGGGTGGTTAGCAAGGGTGAAGGGTGAGTAGGGTGGGAGGGAGAGGAGACAGCGGCACATCCATAGGTAGAGTGGACCTCAGGCTGGAGCAGGGTCTCTAAATCATAGACCAAACAAGCCTATTGTTGCGCATTTAGCGTGTGAAAGAATGTTGCCAAATCTGGAAGGGATTGTCGGTGTGCCTGGACGATACCCAGTCAATCCTGCCGCGGCTCTGTCAGATCTCACTAGGGAGGGTTCAGGGAAGAGAAGAGAGAGAGAGGTGTAGGCGGTTGTCAAATAAGATGAAGAAGGAGGACCTTACTACCTAGAAAAGGAGGCGAGAAGTTCCTAGCGAGTGGCGCCAGCTTGTCGTGCTTGCCCATGTAAAAGCGTCGGTCCCCACGCACGTATTACGCACACGCGTGAACACTCGGTGTATCCTGACCTATCCTGTCCTCCTGCCATTCGGCCATCCTGAGGGAGCGAGCTCCTCCTTTATAGAGACCCCGTCGAGGATTTTCCTCTGGTCCAGGACGATTCACGCAGGGCGGCAAAATCTGTTAGTTAAGGGTATTGTGGTGTATTTTGTGAATGGAGCAACCGGCCACTCTGGGGAGAGAAAGAGAGCAAGAGAGAGAGAGAGAGAGAGAGAGAGAGAGAGAGAGAGAGCTCAGCATCTCCATTCAGGACCTCCAGCGTGCACGAGCTCATTCGCCAATGGCGTCAGTATCGTCTCCCTTTGGCAAACTACGAGAGTTTTATTACCCGTCATTCTTCAAAATTTTCTGAATCCTCTTCTTCTTTTTTTTTCTTTTCACTTGGCAAAGGAAAATCCTCAAAGTGAATTATGAACGGAAGTCGGCATCTCGGAGCTTCCACTCTGGCTTATAGTCCACTCTGTGGATCCTGGTATTTCCGTGAGATAAAGATTTCACAGGGTTAACTAAACGTGGTGGGAGCTTGACACTGGGCACTGTGTCAATTAGTGACGACTCGTCAATGGCCTCGTAGAGTCTCTTCGGGACACACAGTAGGCAAACACGCAAACAGGAGGAAATTGGGTAAGGTGGCAAAACTCTTGGAGACGCCAAATGCCATGGTAATCGAAAAGGGTCTCAGGGACAGTGTTTGGTTACAGTTTGGAAATTTGTTTTCTTAGGACGGTACGCGGGTGACAAAGTTCTCATGGCCGGGAGCGGGCGTAAGTTCGGTGGTATCTGCTAATATATTATCGCCCGGGCTGTGATATATTTGACGTGGGTGTCGGAAAAATTAAAGCAATCCTTCTACGGTATCGCTGGTGGTCCTGGTTGTCGGAGGACCTGCTAGCCGGGTAATCGGAGACGCCGGGATACAAATATGCGCGCATTAATAGAGGGCGGCTAAAATTGAGTGCTTTGAGGAACGTAGGTACCAGGAGACTGTGGACGAAGCTTTAGATCAAGGAACTCGTGAAAAATGAATATCGTTGGACGAATTTTATAGTCCCGTAGCCAACGAGCGGTCCTTTTTCGTCCTAGTGTCAAAATATTATTAAAAATTCCTAGATATTTTCCAAAAAGCAATCGACACCTTGTCATTGATACGTAGTATCGTGAGTAAAAAAAAAGTGAAATTTTAAAATAGTGTAAATTTCTCCTTCGGACTCGTATCCGCTACGTAGAGTCTTATTATATTGGAACTCTGAAGGTACCCGTGGAGACGCTCACCTCAGGGTCTCTTCCCAAAGAAATACGATTCCGCGTTGCGGGGACAGCTCTCTTCTCTCCCGGAGAAGAACAAAGAGAGAGAGAGAGGGAGACCAGTTGAAATAGTGGAGAGGAGCGACGAGGAGAGTGGAGAGCAGAGGAAGACCAGGACCGGGACCCCCCACGGTCGGACCTCGCACTTTCCCACGTGCGGGTGATCCCGTTTCATCCCGCCGACAAGTTCTCTTCACCTCGACTCTGCATACTTTACCCTGGTCTGCTAAGACGGTTACCAACGTCATCCACAGGCCTAACCCTCTTGCAAAAATAGGACCAAACGCATCAGGGGATCGTGGATGCCACCCAACAAGATAACAAAAAAAGCTAAACACTTCAGAAACGGAAATGCCGAATTTCAAAATAGCGCAAAATTATTTGGTCTAATCCATACGCCTGTATATCATTAGAAATCTGGATCCTGGATCTCTCATAGAGACCCCTGCCGAGGCTGATTCGGATTCGCTAGATAAAAGAGAAACAACTCGAAATCAAACTCTGGGACGCGAATAGACGAGGTCATTTGGGCCCACAGCTCCTTTGGACTGGGTCCCACAGTCACTTAAAAACGAGGCCTTACGTCCCCTTGGCTTCTCTACCTCCTAATGCGACAAGCACTTTAGGATTCCTGACGGTCGTTTCGCGGATGTTAACAAGGCATCAGCATGGGCCTCGTGCCCGGTTGCGGTCACAAGTGGGACGCGATGGAGGACCTTAACACGCAGGATAAGAGATCGTCATTGCCTTTTACTCCATCTGCATTTTTACATTCTTTAACATTTCATTCGACACGTGCTCTGCGGTTTGGCACAGACTCGGTCCCTTCTCCCTTGTATCCTTGCCACTTGTGGCCAATGCGTCGACATATACGATACATGTATACATACCTACGCAATATACCTACTTGCTAAGACTTTCGATATGTCACAACTCTCGTTACCTTTGCGAATCTATTGTCCAAACCGAGCACGTGCCTCCGATAGCATATGACGCACCATACTTTGGCTGCCAGAGAATCGGCAGCTATGAGGAGCATTTCCGCCGCTGTTCACTCCCAAAGAACCGAGGTCATCGCGGCAGCCACTCTCTTGCCGTCTGCCAGAGTCCATTTCAAAGTAAGAATCGTGTCGAATTCTCTTGCTGTAGTTGGTAAAAGTAAAATGGCAGATAGCCAAAGGTTTAACGAGAGATCTCACTTCCTGAGTCTTAAGGCATTCTCCTTTATTTGCTTGTGGATCTTCCTTTGGGCTCTTCCGCTGGGTCCTACCGCGTGCGGGTAGGCGAGAGCGGGTGTACCAGACACAAAATGGCGTATTGTTTAGACGCTCGGCGTCGTCATAAAACTGAGTACAGTTCAGGCTGATCTTACAGCCACATATACTCTCCTTCCTCCTCTTGTTCTTCCTACTGCTTCTCCTCTGTTTCACTTCAGCTTCCAGCGCCAACCTCTCCTCTCCACCATCTCCTCCTCTTCATCTTCCTCTTCTTCTACGAGTGATTTAGGATCCGGAGTCAGGTGACCGTTACCTGGGACTCCTGGGGCCAGAGCGTTAAAACCCTTAACCTGCCGGTTTATTATCTGACGCATATTGTAGTTTGTACTCGCTTTGCAGCGCCTTAATCTACCGTAAAGGATCGGTTTTACAGCCTTTTACAGGGCGCTTCAGAATCCACCTGGCACATGGACTGTTTGGTAATCGATGCTCACCCCTGGTCCAGTCAGTCTTCTAAGGCCGAGAGTACTTGAGCACTTGACAAAGAGCAAGTGACAAAAGTACCCAACATCCGGTTTCATTAATCTTCATCTTCCTCTAGGGATCCATTTGGTACAGCTATACCGGTTTACACGCATTATCTGATTCACTCCTACCGATTACTTCGTCATACGATTGTTACCGATCGTGCCAATAATATTTTAGGGATTTTTCCTCCTCGTCGATACAGCCCCGATCCTCTAACTCGATTTCATGGGCGTTTATTTTTAGATAAAAAAAATAGAAAAATGAGAATGCATTACCCGACGCCTCTGCACTTGGCGAGATCGACGTTGGTGGTTCGCCGGATAGTCCGGGCGTCTCGATCTCGACGCTATTACGAACGGACGCTCTTCTCTCCGCTCTGGCATTCCAAAACAAAGAGCCGCAATGGTGTCTTCTCGCTGGTTCCCCATTGGACAATATGTAAATCAGTGGCTGGCCGTGGTCACGATGTCGCGACCTCCCCGTCTCGCGCGGAGGGCTACGTCTCAAACTCCATAGCAACCGGGATCCGCGTATCCCATAAGGATCCCATAGGATCGCATCTTATTAGGATTGCCAAAAGATGGTCAGGGTCTGTACCGGAACAAAGCATTGATAAAACACCATAGAATGTATGAGGGGTATGGATCCAAAAATTTTGTAGGATTCGGTTATGGTAACCAAAAGTAACGCCAGAGAATTTTTCTATGGTGTGGCATTACAAGACACAAGGAACAACCGACGGGGTGTATAATTCTTTCTCAAGGCTTTGGGTTCCCATGCATTTGGCAAGTCGATACCCCGCGATACCAGTTCCACGCCCAACTTCTTCCCGTATCAACGGCAATTAGCCGTTAAAAGTGTTCATGTGTTCCGCGGTTATCTTACCCCTCCCACACGTCCGAGCGTCCTCTTATCTCGCGACAAAATGCATCTCATTGGATGGAACAGCTGTCCGAATTCGAGTGGCCGCTACGGAGAGAGGTACGTGCCGCCGTGCGAAGATTCTCTGGCTATGTGTGGATACACAAGCGAGCGACTGCGTCGCGAAAGAGCAAAATTTACATATCGTCCTTTTTCAAGCGACGTCTCCATCGCGGCGCTTTCTCGGAAGCGGTCCCACGGTTCCCACGAATGGCTTCACTTTTCTCTGAAGACCTCTCGCCGACATGAGCCATGGACCAAAACTGAATCGAGTGATTCTGTCGATACGAAGTTAAATTTTTTAAATATTTTTTTCACTTTCAATAAATACAAATATTGCATGCTCGAACGAAAAGACTGTTAATATTTTTTCCATGAAACTGAGCGTAGATATAGACAATTTTTTAAATCTTTTATGTGCAATAATTTTGTATGCCACCTATGTCTATTGTTCTGCGCTGGTCGAAAGAGTCAAGAGATCCCTTTGACTCATTGGAAGGATTCGTATAATAAGCGGTCAGTTTGCGGTTTGTCGAGTTCGACATAGTTTAGTATCGAAGGTAAAGGATATGGAGGAAGGACTGTCGAGAAGGATAGAGAGGCGCTTGGGGTGTGGGGGCTTAGCACGTAGCCATTAAGACCTGTTAAGCCCCTGAGGATGGGCGCTTCTCGAACAAACATAAGAGGAGGCCCCTCTTATGTTACGTCCTGTCGGCTAACAAGGCGAAATTAGTCGTGAAATAAATCTAGGGTGTTTTAGAGCGTGACCCCCCGAGGGACGCCACGGTGAAGGAGATGGAACCTATTAGGGGAGCACCGCCCCTCAATCAGCAGCAGTTAAGGACAACCATGTGCCATGTCTCATCTCGTAAGGATCATCCGAAGGAATGGACCCGGTCTGAAAGATTTTTCAGCAAATGGAAAAAGGGTCTTATTAAAGAACCCTAAAAATTTGCAACATTCTCACCAAGAGTCTGTACCGAAATTGGTATACGATTTACGATCGAGCGAGTTAGCCTATGGGTAGACGCAAAATGATATAGCGAAGGAGCAAGCGATGCTGGAGACAGGCATGAATACGACTCGGGTTGTCTTTTGTCTCAGAGATTCTTCCGTTATTGGAAGTTGTCTCGTGGGTCACTAGGAATGTAGCGGGAGTCCGCCTCCGGGCGTAGAAGGTAGAGAAGGTGAAGAAGACTCGTGGAGGAGGAGGCGGTGGAGGTGGAGGAGGATGAGGACTCCCTCCACGGGCCATGCGGGCACACTGTCCTAATTACAACGAGGCCTCCTATTTTTTCGAGCTGAAAGGAGCCGAAGTATTCGCCCGGGGCAACCGGGCTAGACGACCGAGACCGCTCCCAGGATTCTAACCGTGCAAAAGGATCAGCGTCCCCGAAGCGGTCCTTGGTCCAGCAGCGTCAAGAGCTCCGCGGGAACATCGCAGTTTTCCCAAGCCATTCATGCCGAGCCGATTTCTTCACCGGTCTTGGTCCGGCCTCTCCTCTCCCCTCTGATCCTCCTCCCGCTCCCTTCCCTTTTCTTTTCCAGCCCTTCTTCTCACGACTCATTCATACCTCTTCGCATGAGATCGGATCGTCTCTGCTTCGCTACCTGAAGGATGACAAGGACCATCCTCCTCTTCCTCCTCCTTCATTGGCTTCTACACGTGATTCCCGATCGGCCGATAATTTCACGAAAAATGTGCAACCTCAGGAATACCTGGTCCTGGTAACCATCGAGGTAGCAGGCACGTGTCCCCGATTTCCAGAAAAGCAGCATGCACTCGCAACAATGGATACTCATGTCCCAACAATGGTACCGATTGATCCTCCCCAAAGAGAAGCCAAGAATAAGAGAAGCTAACGATCTTAATATCCAAGCAAAACATTGACACCTTAGCGTCGCCAGCTGGAGCACATACACTGTGACCGGGTAGCCAAGACTCGGCATGAGCAGACGCAGTGGACGACGAAGAAGCGTGGAAGGGAACAAGTTGAAAGTACGAAGGGAAGACAGGAGGAACGTCAAACAGAAGAAGACCTGCCCGGTGGAATCCTTATGAGAAAGTAAGTTGGGCGAGCGATGACAACGAGCTAACAGCGTGGGCAAACATGGCGGCTTGGGACAGAGCGGCGGGTCCCGTGATCATATACTCGTTTCCTCTCAAACATCAACGACCAAGGGAGTGAAATACGTCAGGCCCGTCAAACCATGGGAAACAACAAAATCCATCGAATCACATTGACGCTGTAAGGATAGAAAATTATAAAGCAAAATCAAACAATTTAATACAATTAAATTGCACCTGTACACACAGCTAATCAAATACGTAAAGGTTGAGGAAATAGGTAAATTGTCAATAACAATAATAACCATTGTAATTCGATGTTGAACGGTCTTTGGTTTAATATTATACAACAGAGCGGACATTCTGAGAGGAGGTGCCCGTATACATACATATCCACATATATAATATTTAGCATCTATATCATCAGATCTGTTTATGTACAATATAATCAGTATATCGTATACGGCCAAGTGGGGCCTATCGTGTTGCGGAACGCGCTCGACCAGGTGATTCATTAAACGACAATTAACCGATAACGAAGTAATTTTTACAATTAATTTATGTCCTGGTACCAACCCCCCGAATTACCACTTACGGTAACAAGAGGGGGGTGGTAAAGAACGAAATGAGAATGGGAGTGAGGGAGAACGTGTGAACACGTGGTCAGGCGCTTTCCTTTATATTCTCTATCAAAATACACGCACTCGTGAGGGATGGAACTAATAAAGATTATTATGACGATTACTGCCGAGAGAGAGCGTCGAGCAGTAATTTAGTGAATACGGACAGTAGCGGTAGTAATGCCTTATGAAATAAATAAGAATCGATCATCGATTGTGTGGGACGTATTAAATAAAATGTTTCGATACGTATAAGTATGTAGTGCGCATGCGCAGGACTCGATCGGCGACCGTACATAGGAACATCGTCGCGGTCCGACGCTCAGACGCTATAGGGCTGCTGCATCGCGTAATTGACTAATCGGAGATTGACGATCGTTTTATTAATTAAGACGAATTCAAGAGAGAAAATGGCGGCGATCTAATCAAGAGAGAGACTAGTTAAGTTGATGGATAATATAATTTTAAGGTGTAACGAGTGCCGGATGAGCCGGGAGTTTAGGTCGATAGTCGCGGGACACGTTCTTTGATTAAATTCTATTAATTCTCTCTCTCTCTCTCTCTCTCTCTCTCTCTCTCTCTCTCTCTCTCTCTCTTTCTCTCTCTCTCTCTCCCTCCCTCTAACTCTGTATTAATTGAGAAAAATGTAAAATGGCTTATATCACAGACACAATGATACGAGGGGGAGGTGTGTACGTGTGTGTGTTTTTTTAACGCATGTACGTGTGTTTGACTCGTGTTCGCGCAAGCGCACAAAGTCGTTGGACAAATCGTCGCTCTTTTTTCTTGCACTCTTTTTTTCGCTACGATCTACGTATAAGCTTAATTGGCCGGTACTAAGATATTAATTAATTATTATACACGTGAGACGCTCGAAATTCTCACGTAGGAGAAAGTTCGAATTGTAGACCTTAAGAGATACGTTTCTTGGTCCATAAGACGGAAATTCGACTCTGGAGCGGAAGTTCATGCGTGAGTTTTTTGGAGCGTCTACGGGCAAGGGTAGCTACACATATTTTACGTCCCGAAGATAAAAGCTAAGTTTACGTTATCGTGCGAGAACCGCTTCAATTAAAATTAGGTAAATATGGAATTATTTTACGAGGATTTTTTTGTTATTTTTCGTAAAGAGAAATAAAATTTTGTTTAAGGCTTTCAAATCCCAATTGGGAAATTCGAAAAATTCAAATCGACAATGTCACGTTGCGTAAGGGTGACTCTCGCACGAGTTACGTAACAGCGCTCTCACACTCGTTTCAGGATGGAATTTTAACAAGTCGAAAAACGATGCCAGTCGATCTCGATAAAAAGAAAAAGAGTAGTCGCGTCAAAAGACGACGACAGTCGTTACGTGTAAATACTTAAAAACGATATGTGAGAACGATACTTTTTTGTTTAAAAATAAAGAGGAAGCTTTTCTTCGGGATGTATTTACGCCTTTAACGACTTCTAGTTCGTGCTCTATGTGGGAGGGAGAATCAACTACACAGGAAATTAATTAAATTGCCTAATATTATATGCGAGACTTCATACCCTGAACGAAGTTACGTCAAAAGCTACGACGGCATGACGCGCTACGCGATGCAGCAGCGCAGCTTCTGACGAAACGAGCACACGCGTTAATTGAAGAAAAATAAAATAAAAGATACTAATGCCAATTAAAGAAAATTTTAGAAGTAGCGCCCATTCGCATCTTGAAATTTTTCTTCGCGTCTTAAATAACGATCCTCGATTTAGTCGCAATTCTTGCCTCGCGCGCATATCGATACTTCATTTTCACATCTTGCTCGTTGGACAAGTTCAACTTTAAATATAGTTCGCAGTGTAAAATCTTTACAAAAATAAAATAAATAATCTGAATAAATACAAATATAATATTACAGTTAGTTAATAAATATTATTTAGGATTACTTCTCGTATTTTGTTTCCCGCTTGCTCTCGAGGATTTTGGGTGGCTGGGCTACGAAGTATGGGCAGGGGGTCCGGGCAAGCGTGAATACTGTGTTTTCTCCGTTATTCAATTTTCTTTTAACTGGGGCACTGGAATACCCCACAAAATACCATTTTTGGCGCACAAGCTTCACCGTGTGCTGTCGCTAGTCGTTCAATGTGGATTCGCATTCACTCTGAAAAGTTTACTCGTTCGCTTATACACTCACGAGTTCTCCCCGACTCTCATTCTCCGTTTTGTTTTCAGCGCGCATATAAAAAAAGAAACTATAGTAAAGATCAGAAAATTTTTACGAAAAATTGCATCGATCCGCAAAAATATAAAATCTTAGGGACGAATGGAAGTTGGATGTGAAAACTGAAATTTTTGAAATATACCTCGCCGACGATAACTGCGATTGATATCTTTTTATCAGTAGAAAAAATGGATAGGTGATTCGGTAAAATACGATTATACGAAATGACGAGAAAACAAATTACTGCGAATCCTCGAAATTCGCGAATAGTCACCCAAACATTATTTCCGGCCGATGAAAGGATAAAAATCTTTGACTATTTGCATAAAATATATTAGCAAAAATAAAAGATCATTTTTTCAAAAATTTCGACACATCCACAAATACAAACAAGTTTACCCGTATCTTTCGTCCGATTAAAAAAAAATCATACGTATCCTTTAAAAGACATGCAGATAAAAATACCGAAAAAAGAAATCAGTTTAAAATAAATATTTCAAAAGTGCTCGGATTCGATGGCGTAAAAGAGAATTCCAATTCGTCCCTCGCTCTTTTCTAATTATCCTGGACACCGTGTATGTACACATAATCCACCCACTACGTTTCCGAGGCAAAGGACTCGCCTCTTTCCCTCTTTCTTTCTCTCCCTCTCTCTATGACTCACAGAGTATAGATCGAAAGGAAGTTTGTGAGGAATAAAAAAAAACGTAAAAAAAAGTGAAAAGAAAGAACATATAGCTACGAGAATTTGAGAAGAGACGTTGGGTGTGCTGCGACGTACAAGGATGCGGAGGAGTCTGCAGACGCTCACCCAGATCAATGGCGATTGCAGTATATTGCCCCAGGACGTTACGCATGTTTAAAACGTGTATCCACTTATTAATAATACGGTAAGCTAGGTTATCTCGCGGGTCGCGTCGGCCGCGTACGAGAAGAGGATACGACGCGACTTGTGACGATAAAACAGGATTCTGTGTGCGTGTGTGTGTTTGTATGCGCGTGTGTGTGCGCGCGCGCGCGTGTGAGTGTGTGTGTGTGATTATGTAAAGGGCGACGAAAACCGACGGGCTTAAATTTTTTTCTGCGACTCTTCGACGTATCCTGCATCAGGCATCAAAATCTCCCGCAGAAGCAGGAACTTCTAGAGTTTATTTCATTTGACATTCGCAGGAAGTGCTTCCGGGTACCCGATGACACCATTCGCGTATCCCAGGACACCAAACTCCAAGATGAGGTGTCGCAGGATTCACGCAATGGCAAACGTTATCCGATCCAGGTTCCCGTGGTGGGTCCTGAAGACGATGACGTCATCGCTTCTTCTCCAGATGAACTTCCTGTCCCTCGTTCCATTAACTTATTTTCCCTGCTCCCTGGCCTCTCTATGCGAGAGGAGCCTCCAGCCGAGGCTCCACTTTCCTCAAATGGGCGAGTCGTCGCCTGGTAGCCCTACGTCGGCCTCCGCCTTGCCGTCCTCAGGACTGCAAGCCCCGACGAAGATGCTCGAACACCTGAACGACGTACTCCAGTCCGTTCATGTAATCCCGAAAGATCAACCAGTCCCGTAGGTTCCGATAGGTTGCCGATTTCGACATGAACCGGTACTCGCTCGACATCGCGTCCCGCGTCACGTCGGCGCGTGGCGTCACACCACGTTCGACCAGGGCGACCTGGAGCTCGCACAGCACCTGTAACATTAGACGGAACCAGACCTTAGACGCTGTCGATTTCATCCGTGACTCGAGCCGATCCTACGTAAATGAGCTGAAGCGCGAGAGATCGCCAGACGAACACGACCACATGGAAAAATGGGTAACGCACGTAGCGCGGATCTAGACACTGTCTTTCATCGTTTCCACCATCCACTAAATTTTTTCCCCCCTCTTTTTCTATGGCACCAGGACTTACGATGCTTTACGTAAAGCAGTCGTAAAACTGACAAACGCTTTTTATCGCGCCCGTGCACAACTCATAATTTAGTCTAATTGCTCGGCTTTGTTGAGTCTCGTGAAAGTCGCCACATTTATTGCAGCACTGACGCGCGACCAGGTATCGCGAAATCACAAAGAACAAAGGTCCGAGGATCGTTCGCCATTAGAAGATATTCCTCGATATGTCAAAGTATATTAAGAAACGCACCGTGCGAAGTTTGAACTCCGTATCGGTGAACTGCTTCAGGAACTCCAGATGATGATCCTCCTGGTCCCAGACTATCTGCTCGAGGCCCACAGCGTATTTCTGCATGTACTCGTACGCATTTAGCAGGGCCGTGTCAAGCTGAAACGTCAAGATCATAAATAGAATTTTTTTATAAAAAAAATAAAGATATGTCAAAAAAGAAAAAAGATCTCCAAGCGTCTCCTCCGCTCACCTCCAGTTTATCAAGAAAGTTTTTATCCAGCTGTTCTCCGAGCTGCTTGGGAATATCCGTCTCTCCTGGCAACCAGTCATAGTGGTTGTTCTTCCATGCCGAGTGGAGATCGGCAAAGTCAGTGTTGAATGTCTGCTTGATCTGAAACAACGAAACAAAAAGTTCGCGATCAAAGACCAGCTCGCAGCAGGGCAAGAAAAGCGGGAGGGAGGGGTTCGGATAGAGGTACAAAAAAATCCAAAAAACTAAAAGAGACTCAAGGCCACCAAGTCCTAACACTAAAACTCGATCTAAAATTGTTACCGGCGACGTAAGACCAAAAAAAAACAAATCTTCCCATTCCCATCATCCCCACCGTTCAGCCAGACCCGACCTGTCTCGTGCCAAAAGGGAGCTCACCTTACCTTCTCAATATCTCATGTGTGCACGTATCGCAACCACATGCAGGTGACGTTACGTAAAAGCTCCGAGTGGAAGCATCGAATGATTCATAATGACTCGTTCGGTGTAAGCGATGCCACAATGGGACAATTAACGTGTCTGGCCGGTCGCGGCGCCTGGTCTACACGGCTTCCAAGTAGATTCCTGGTAAAGCACTCGCGGCGCGCCTGCTAGCCGGTATTCCCAAAAAGTCAGACTCGAAAAGAGCGTAGGTAGCAGCCTGGGGGAGCGGATGGGGCGGCGTTGCCGGTAGATGAGCGACGGGGTCCGCCGCCGTTGGCCTGCGTCGTCCTGAGCAAGAGACGCGACCCGAAGAGCGTGTCGAGCAGCTCATCGCGGCGCCCTGGTTACTCACTCCGACGCTCGATTATACCGGGAAGAGGATCCAGCATTGTCGAGACAAATCACATAACTGGCTGCTCGTGGTAATCGGTGACTAAACGCAGCTCCAATGGCGTGGGACTTTTGCCCGATTGAGACTGGCGCGTTCGCGTCAAGTCAAATTTCGCTTTACATCGGAGCCGACGCCGATGCTACAATTGCGGCTACTGGGAATTGCGCCCGCAATGTGGTCAGTGCAGCACGTGCCCTGCTAGTACGCGGAGTACCGATACTTGTGGGTTTAAATATCGAGCGTGGGAGAGTAGTTTTTTTTTACTGTTATGGTAACGATGCCTTACGTGTATATGCATAAGACTTTTTGGTATCGTATTAATATTTTATTTTTTATCGTACGTCGTATTCGCGTCCGATCGGATTACAGTTGGTACCTGCAGCTGGGTCCTATCGATACGTGCTCCGGTGACATCGTATGATCGCCAGCTGGGTCCAAAGCAGACTCCATTCATTGTCAGTCTCTCTTATCTGGACAACGGAATGATAACAATCAACACACAATGCTACTACTTTGGCAGGACGTTATGATTGCGATAATGTGATGCCTTCGGAAGGACTACCCCACCATTGATCTCAGTCAGAAACTCGGACTGCCAAGCAGTGCTCGAGAGATAAGAGTGAATAAAGGTTACTTGGGTACTGTGCCTGAGATCTATATGTTAGGTAGATGTGCTAAAAGTGTCTACGGTTCGTTTAAAGACACCCGTTAGATACTGGCTAACTCGTACGATAATTAGCATTTATTTGTGATTTTACAAAGTATCCGTTTGATTTAGGTCGGGCTGAATTGAAAAAGGTACGACCTCGTGTCAATGTGTCCATTTTGTAAGGAGCGGTTCTTCCATAAGCAAGAGGTCCCACTCTTATACGCGGTTGTTTCTTACGTCAGAGAAATATTCGATTCTCCTTGTGGAAATGGAAACAAAAAACGAGCCGCTTAGGCAATTAAAGGCAATTTTACGATAATCCGGTGTCAGCGGGCCCCTAATAAATACATTAGCGGTCCGTACTTTGGTGTACCGAAAGGAGTCCTTACTCCTATGGCCTCCTACGTTTTATGGCTGGTTCGACGCTGCCGAAGGCTCTCATCTGGTAGCGACATGTAAACTCGCATTTATCGATACACGTGGATATAAACTGGAGACAATGAGGAATATCGAAGAAATAAAAGAATTCATGTGGTAAGACAAATTCGAGTTTTTTTTTCAAAAAAATGAAATTGCACCAGCGAACCCGACGATCCTGAACAATTTCGCGTGAGACCCAAGCGACGAGACGAGAATTAAGAAAAATTGTCGCTAACAACCACTGGCGGTGAGCAAATCGTAGCTCTGTATTTCTCTTACTCACTTTTTTCTCTCACTCTCTCTCTCTCTCCCCCTCCTCTTCTCCTTTTCTCTTCTTTCTGTGCCTCGTAAAAATCTCCTCGGCCACACCGAAACTCAAATAATCGTAAAACTGGACTGAAAACCGGCAGGAAGTAGGCTGGAGTCCCCGACGCACAGTCGGTGGGGACCCGTCAAAATCAATTAGTCTTTCTCTCTTTCTTTCTTTTCCCGAAGCTCGGCCACCGCTTATTAGAAGTTATAAAAATTCGGTACAACGGCCCGGGTAGCGATCGAAGGTTCTCTCATCAAAGTACAACCCAGCTCAACCATGCCCATAGTACAATTAACAGAAAGAGAGTTCCTTTACGGATTTCGTATTTAAAAAAAAATAAATAAAGATCCTCCAATTAGCCCTATCCGGATCAGCCCGATGAGCAAGCTCAGTAGAGTCTATCTTAGTATATCAATCGACGATATAGTTACAAGGCGACAAAGGTATTACGGAGAGTGAGCGAGCACTTAACGAATTGTATAATATCTAAGAAGTCGAAGTGAGCAGGAATAACATTGAAGTGGTCATATATACGTGTGCTGGCGCGTTGTATCCGGTCTGCACTTTAGTATGCAGGCGGAGTGCCGGTGTGGTAGGTGGCTACGAAGGAGGGGCAGCTTCCGATTCTGATTTATTGGAATCCTCCACTTCCGATATTTTACGATTCTTGCACGTAGCTGTACGTCGTACCCGTGAAGACGGGAACGACGCCTATGCGTCTCCATCATCCTAGCCCACGACACTTTGTTTACAATCACGAGTGAACGCGCGTGCTGAAGTTGCCTCGTCACGCCTAGAGTCGACGACGTCGCCACGTACTTATATATATATATATATATTCGTCTCACAACGAACTTCACCAGAGGTCTGACAACGGTACGACTTGGCGTCCATCATCGCGTGGACAAAAGGGAAGCCGGAAGCGCGCAAGTGAAACGAGTGTAAGGAGACTTGCGAGATAGACTCGCTGAAGTAGGATAAGAGAGTGATATCAGTGGAAGAGAGTAGATAAGGATTGAATTGATATGACATCCCGCTGCTTCCCACAGATAAAGATAAGATGACCTCGAGGATGACGTAACAATGGACCATCCAGACAGTATGTCGCCGTAGCTCGGGTATATCACAGTCCGCACCTGCACCGGCTACTCGAGCCCCGATGACTCCTTACCCTTGTCCTAGTGTGCACCTACCCACACGTGTCCTCCAGCGTCTTCTACGAGTCCCCAACGAAACTTCAATCCACTTCGAGAGGCTCCCTCTGCTTCACGGCGGGTTCTCATAGGGCTCCGGAGCGGCGATCCAAGGGGATATCGGGTGTTATGCGCTGACTTAGAAAACATCGGTATCGAGTATCGCATGGGCGATGATGTAACTAGTGTCGGAGAGCTCGGCAACCCGTTGGACCCACTACCCGATTGTGTGGGAGAGCCCTTAGAGTCGATCCGAGGATCGCGATCCCGATCACTTTACTGATTTCCTAAAACGTGGAACTGGATTCCACTGCAGTTTATTGCAATAGGAATAGTGGGAATCGGTGGGCTCTGCGTATTTAATTGCGTCGCCGTGCATTGTTACTGCGTGCTCCCGAAACGCACAGGTGTCCCCTGGAGGCGTACACGTCACGTGTGCCGATGTGCCGGCGACTTGGCTAACGCGTGTTTTGAATCTAATGACCCGGAGAGAGAAGAGACGACGGAGCAAGTAAAGCGCGCGCAGCTAAGAGCATGAGCGTCGTGGCGTTCGGTTGGCGCATAAATTATAAAACTGGCTCAGTCGTCGAGCGCCGCCTCGTGTGCCGATCAGCCTGAAAATACGGAGTAAAGTTTCGGGTCTGCGGTCGAACCGCAGGATCTCAGTGCGGTTTCCTATGCGGATGATACCTCGGGATTTATCCCTTTTGTCTCTTAGGGATCGTTTCGGCTAGGTCCTTGAATGCCATACCGGAGGACCGATGAATCATGCGCTTCCATCCAAATGGATACCATGAGAATGAGCCTGGTCGAAGTGACAGTACAAAGAGAGTAGCGTCTGAGGTTGCTCGGAGGGATCATTCGAGTCTTGGAGGTTTCGTTTGTACGATCAAAGGACAGGACCACGTAGTGCCTTAATTGTGTGATAAAATGTTCTCCAATTATTTATGGCTAGTCCGGATGCGAACGGACAGCGAACTAGTGACATCCGGAACCGGACGTTGGGTCAAGTCCACTTGGATCCGGTCTTTAAATTCGAGAATCTTTCACCAGGTTGAATGTGCCGGTCGCTTGGCTGCCGATAGATCCGTCGAGAGGACACTTTAGCTTCCTCGAATGAGACTCAAGATTGTAATGGAATCGAGATCGCTCGCTGGGTCTTATCCTAGTAGCGGTAGATCAAAACGGTTTCGTATTACCGATTCTCGATGCGTTTCGACGCTTTATCAGTCGTAGGTATGTCACGAGCCTTGCAGCTGATTAATGAACGTGTGTCCGAGTACCCGGCCTCACTACCCTGATCGGTGGTGGGGACTCCTAAGGAACGTTCTCCTACTTCCGGCGGACACTTACACAAGGATATAGATACCGGGTCTTGCTTCTGAACGAATCACGTTCCTCCTCTCGTTATTCCTTGAAATTTGATTAGAGATCAGCTGAACGGATGATTCGTGTAGCGATCTGAGAGTCTTGGATCATCATTGATCGAACGAGAATAATTTTCATGGCATGGACGTCCTCCGTATCGACGCATCAAATATATTTTTCCTCAACCAAGAATCTGCGTCTGGATTCAAATTAATCACTGCAAAATCCTTTTATTCAATATTTCTTAATTTCAATTACGTCTGATCGACGTGACACAATATAAAAATAACTTAGACGATTTATACGCGAAACTTTCGAGATCTCTTTCGAAGGATGGTGTGACTCGTCGCACGATCAATGTCCGTCTCACCGGAAGTACAGCCATAACTGCCTTCCGCTCGAACGACTCCCTTCCCCCCTCTCTCGTTCCCCCCCTCCCCTCTCTCTAACCCCCTCCCGGCTTTACCACCCACGCCAGTAATTATAGTTCCATTGATGAGCTTACTATTCCCCCTACACTCCGTGTGTATCTTGCGATTAATTGATTCGCCATTATCTTCGCAAAAATCTCGCGAATTAAACTTTAAACTTTCGTTGATTCTCATTGACTCTACGTTCGCGTCTCTTAAACTTTTTCGCACGCTGTCCTCGTTTCCTCACGGGAGAACCAGCGAACGTCGGCGTTACGGTTTTTCCCGTGGTGTCGTCATTGGCTTCGACTTCCTATTTACCACCTCGATAGACTTACGAGACATGTCTATCATCATTGGTCCTACGAATTAATCCTTAATGCAACGAGATTGGCTGAACGAGTGCATATTTATTTCCAGTGACTTAATAAAATTTTCCTCATAACCTAATAAAATTACTTAGGATTTCAATGAGCTTAATGCAATTCGTAAGTACTCACGTAATCGTCGCGAAAGAGCTGCGCTTGCATAAGCGCCATTTTGGCCTGAACGACGACCTGGGTGAGCAACTGCTCGTCCCGAAGTTGCACCACATCCTGATCAGCGTCGAAATCATCGGCTGCCAGACCGCAAGGATTTACCCATTTGGGTGGTGAATTCAGTCGTCCTTGTCTATCCTCAAGAGTCATCGTCGTCGGGGCTCCGTGCACCGAGACAATCAGCAAAGTTATTAGAAGGCTGCCTAGCCCTGAAAATATAAATGAAACATATGACGTGAGTATTTTTCTGTATTACTTCAAGTAATTCAGAAAATTTTTGTAAACCCCCAAAAAAAAATTATACATTTTTATCGAAACACCATAGCGATGCAGAGTCTGAGTAAACGATTCGAGGAGCGATCGAGTGACCGAAATTCACGAAGACTTCCGTACGGTGAAGGCAAAAGGCCCAGAAGCGTTTAATCAATTGTACACGGTTACCCGATAACCACGAATCTGAATGACCACCGTCTTATGATCATCAGGCAGTTTGGTGCAGGTTTCTGGCGAATAATCATCGCCATGAATTTCGTTCCCGTTTCGTGCGTTATATCTCCTCTTACGACCCTTGATGACAGGTCTTGGAAGCGGTCCAGCGACGACAACCGTGCAAACTCCTTAAGGCCACATTAGGCGACTTTTAAGTCAACGTCTGGCATCCCGAGTGTCCCGTAGGCACGTATCTCGGAAACTGTCGAAATAAGGTAAAAATCATCCTAACGGTCCTGAATCGTCACAACGCGAGATCCGACGAATGAAAAATGACTCTCAGCATGAAAACAACAATGGGAAACAAAGACGCATAAGTCTTCGTGAAGGCGCTAACAAAATCATAAACGTCTGAGCTCCCGGGACTTGAGGTACAATCAGTAGGTCTCTCTCGACGGAGACGGCGAGCGGCGGACAGACGCCTCGTACACCTTACGCATGTTAACGAGCGACTCCTAGACATACCTCATCGCCGTAGGCAGAGATCAATTTACTGCGAAGGATAGACTATACTTCGCATCGAAACCGTAATCGAAAACGTGCCGCGCGTGTGACATCCGTTTAAGGGGGAGCTGATGATACCCCAATGATCTATACGTTTATCAAGGTACCAACGTCGCAGAAGGGAATGTCGTCCGCCTGGCCGTATTGTTATAAAGGTATAAGGGTGTCCTGGGACATCTGTTCGGCCGATCTGCTCGTTACCGAGAGTTGCACAGTCGACCTCAAAAGTCAGGTCGATCGATTGTCATCGATCGGACACGAGACCGGTCTCAACGTAGCCAACCAGAGCCAACCCCTGGCCTAGCCCAATGGAAGCTACGGCAGGACGGATAAGACACCAATAACGATTTTCAATTAAATTGATTGTATTAAGACACGTGTTAATGCCCGGATGACCTTTGACACCCAAGACGATTATGAGCCATTGATGATGTCCAGAATCCACGCGAGCAAGGAAGCGTAACAAGAAACGTATAAGAATAACTTCGAAAGGTAGCTAAAGGCGTCTAATTATTTTCAAAGGATGACTGACTTCTCGTAATTACACGACGCCCCTGCGAACTGATCTGATCTTCCCCTACGATCACCCTCGACCCCTCTCCTCACCCTTGAACGACCTACGCACATCGTCGTACACCAACGAAAGGTCAACGATGAGAAAAGCTCCATTCGGACTGTTCGGACGCGAGGATGAGTTCGGGATGAAAAAAAATACACGGTGACCTTTGACCTGGTGCAAAGGCGAACTGTTACGATATATGGGAAAGGGTGAAGCGTCCAAGATAACAATTGTTACCGGACCCGTGTACAGGGTTGACATTTTTCTTCAGGGACCTCCCCCTCCCCCCTACGAGGAACCTGACCTGGACTGATCTGTAACGTTGGGCCTACCTCAACGACCAGGCCCGGGCTCTCGGCTGCTACGACCGACGACGGCGGCGGCGTTCCAGTGAAATTCCTGAGAACCCGCGGCGCAAGGGAAAAAAGTTACGCGCGCACCGGTCAGCTCAGCACGACCCGGCAACGCGCATCTCGCGCACCGACAAGAAGACGGGAAAAATGCAGTAATGGTGCACTGTCCTCGCATTGCTCGCGACAATTATACCCCATTATGCCCCCCTCGGCTAACCCAGCGCTATACGGACGGGACCACCGTGCGTTGCGGTAGGTCGCGCACTCAACACACGCCTCGCCGATTTATTGTAGGACGCGTATCCGTTGCTGCTATTGGATTCTGTCTCAGGACTTTGCTGCCGTTGCTGTTACGTTACGATTTTACAAGTGTTGCTCAATAGATATGCCGTTATCGTTGCTGATAACGCACGAATGAATCAAATTGTATGACTTTTCTTTTATCGATCTTAAAACCTCTGTCGTATCTTATCCAATGTCATTCGACTCCAATAGATTCTCATCTTTGCTGCATACATCTTTCTATCTTCCAACTCCAGATCCGATACTCCTCTCACAGGTAAATACCTATTCTCAAAGATTATCCTGACGATAGGAATTGCTACTGCTGCTGTTGCTGCTGCCTGACTGGCCAACCGGGAGATCCTGAATGAGCCACCTGTAGCATGTAGCACGCTCGTCGCCCAACAGGTGGCCCCGCGAGCCAGCGCTTTAACTGTACCAACCCCACGTTTCTGAATTCAGTCAGGACTTTTGGCTCTACACCAAGTTCCTCGATATATCACGAATATTCGTCTCTGGGTCAAGGGGAAGAAATCACTGGATCAGAGACGTAAGAGCAGGCGCGAATCGTTCACCTCTGAGTGCCTCGACGACCAAACTGCGATAACGAGGACCGTTACGAACATGACTAATGCGTCCACTCGTCCGAAAATCCTGGACCGTGAGAACTCCTAAGGGACTGTATTTATATTGTTAAATAAATATTTATCTACATATATACATATATATAACTTATTCTCATATTTCGCATAGCATCCCATTGTTATTAAAAAAAAATGTCCATCCATTCCCGATTCCCTCGAGGTCTCCCTGTCAGCTCATCGGAATCACTTGGAAACTTTCTTCGTAGTGAAATGCGAAAAATCGATGGCAACAACGGCGAAAGGATAGGAATCATAAATTATGGAAAGTCGTCAATAGAAACGACCCGTAATACCCGGATAAGTCTTAGCTCGTCATTATTCCCTATGATTATCCACCTTTTTTTTCTAGTAAACGGCAACCAAGAGGCAATCGAGTCCAACTGAGCTAATCTCGAAAAAGCCCGTGGAGAGCAGACCGACGAAACGAATACGAAGGAGTAGGTAAGATCGACGTAAATAAAAAAAAAGAGTCGTTTTGCAGCCCGAAGGCGGATATCGCTAAAACGCTTAAACTTCATGCGGAATTTCACTGGCAGGTCGTAACTCAAATTGGCGGCGATTTACGAGTGACTACTGGCCGATTAAGAGTCTCGCCTCGAGCTGCTAATAGGTAATATGCAATTTTCGGGATATCGCTACCAATTAAGGGATCGATATGGCACGTGCGATTTTTTACGCAAACTACATTTTTCCCGTGACTATTTTTTTGCATTCTTTTTTTTGACATCTATTCGCACACTCGACTCCTACGGACTTGCGAATATCTCAGTAAGGTCCCTCGCTTGTGATATCAACCGCGCGAAATCTTTCTACTGGTCGTCGGGCACTTTAAATCAGTGCCGTGGCGCGTGCTCAACAATCACGAAGAAATTACCCATCGTTAACGGCTGCATAATGCATTTATAAACGTCACTCGCACCCTCGGTAATGAGCCTCGTTTACGTGTCCCATAGTAGCCACTAGGAAATCGGTACACACACGCGAACAGGTCACTCTATATTCCGATACAACGTGACCCTGGGCCAACAAGCAAAAAAATACCCAGATTCGCACGATTCGAGCTACTTTTCAATCGAACAACATAAATCATCAAAAGCACACGGAGCGTTCTCAAATAACGTTTCTAGATATCGACCAACGACGAGATATTCGTGACCCAATAAAAAAAAATCGTATACACTGTAAAACCCTAACCAAGTGAATATCACTGATCAAAGAAAAAAAAAAAAGTGGTCCAGATATTCAAAAATAATTCAAAATCGTTCTCCCTAACGATAAACAATTTACAGTCTGACTATCCTCCAGGACGACATAAAAAAAAAGCCAGTCCCGTTTATATCGCCTGTTTCACGGAAACCAATTTTCCCAGGCTAAAAGTGTCATCGTATATAATTTTCGTGTCTATAAAAGAGAAACTGCAGTCGCTTGCAATGAATCGATACGACAAACCAGCATACGGAACTATACCTATATATATGCACAGCAATTCGCATGTAACGAAGTAAAATGGCATATCCCTGAGTGAAAAGTCGATAATCGATTTTGATCGATGATCGCAATCGTATATCGATGACATGACAAACTTACTGAGCCACGTGGTGCTGGAAAATCTTCGTATCCGTTTATTAGAACTACAATGCACCAGGCACGGATCATCACATTCTAATCTTCTCCCAAGTGCAGTTCTCCGTTTCCTAGTGACAGCGGCAATGCTTGTACAGTGGATTTCTTTAAAAGTGCCAATCGTCCCGCCACTACTCTGCCCGCTCGTGCCGTTGCTGCTATTGTTGGTTTTCGAGCCGATACCGGTGTCAGCGATGATCGCGGTGGATGAGAAAATCGTGCCACCTTGGGAGCGACGGTCAAGGACCCTATGAGACGTAGTCCTCTGATCGCGAGTGAGAATAGCCTCCATCGTCGTCGGATGATCACGAGCGATCACTGTATCCTTCATCTCTCTTAGGATCATGATCGCATCACACTTTTTTATCACTGAGACCGCGCGTGTTATGATAAGCTAACCGTAACGACGATTCACGTGTGGCTCGCGCCGGTGTGTGGTGTCGTTGCGCGTTACGCGTACTTCCAGCGTGTACCTATATATATGCGACACGCGTATGGCAATCTATATGCGTATATACATATATGTCGTTTCAAAAAAAACAACAACTAATCTCGATGAACGAATTCGAAGTTAAGGAGACGTACTCCTTGTCACGAGACTTCCTTCGCAGCACTCAAAAACTGTCTGCACAGAATCACAATCCGTTTGGCACTGGTCCCGGCACACGCGATGCACTGATTCTTATACGGGGGGAGGGGGGAGGCAAAAGAGTCGTAGGGGGGCTGAAGGGGGGGACAGGCGGGAGGGGGAGTACGAGGGTGTAGGGGGGGATTTCTGTTCTCACGAAGGTGCCAGTGGAGGTGGGAATATCGGGGGGGTGAGACTGGTGGGGCTCGGGGTGTCCGGGATCGGGGTTCAGGGGCACACCGACGTCAGAAGATGGTCCAGCAGCTTCAACCGTTAAGGGTGGTCCTTTCCTTTAGGCTCTTCTTTTATCTTCTCTCTCTCTCCCTCTATATATATCTCTCACACACACACACACACTCGCTTTCGGCTTCCGACTCTCCCTCAGTCTTTCGCTCTTGCAGGTATCCTCTCTATTGGTATCCTCGTACGTGTAACCCTCTGCCTACGGTGGCTGCGGCTATACGCTGCGTGGATCCTGGGACGTCGCGGGGAAGATCGTCGTGCCCTACCGAGTGACAGGAGGTGACTGAGTCGAGCAAGTGGTGAGTATCACCTCTATGTCCGAGTTACGGAGGTAGGTAGGTATAGGCAGCAAGGAAGGAAGGCAGGCAGTCAGTCAGGCTGGCTTGGCTGGCTGGCAGGCAACCAGGCAGGCGTTCGTTATAGTAGGAGTGAACTTGCGGAAGGAATGGAAGTGGAAGGTGGACTTCTGTCTGTCTGTCTCATGTGCTTGGAGTGACTGTGAGAATATGGTACTAGGCGCTCTGCTGGTCGGTGCCTATATACGATTGTAAAGGCTCCGAAGCACGTGGCCCGCACCCCGCTTTGGGCCAATCCTTACCCCCACGCCGCTCCGATCTCTTCCTTACTTCCCTCTAGCCCCCACCCCGCCCCGCCCCTCCACGCCGCTCGCTGCTCTTCACCGGCTCATTCATAACTCCCCGTGAGCGCCTGCCATCCCCACCGCTATACTATTCGCCCCACTATCACTCTTCTTGTACGAGGACCACGGCTGGATGGCTACCCGACGCCACTGGCTTTACACCGGCGAGGCCCCTGCTTCCTTGCTGGCTTCCTTTATCGTCACCGATCCTTATGCCTGTCCGTGCTTGTTCGACCTGCCCAATCTCTCACTGCTAATTGTCCTGTCTGTTTTCAGCCACGCGGATACTCACTCTGGACCGTGAATTTGAGAAGATCGTAAAACGCCGTAATAAATAGTTTATAGGGATGTATATCTTTTATGGGCCCAGTTTTTTAATTTTTAGTAGGATTTGAGAAAAATGTTTTCTCTCGTATTGATTTATTTGACGTTCCGTATGTTGGTCCGGGCGCTTAAACTGCTGAGTTCACTGGTCCAACGGGCAGCCACTGGACCGATCAGATTATCGTGGCTTGATAAGTATCTGATAACAGGTTCCCTTTCGACGCTCCTTCCATTTCTCATTTCGTCTCGTTAGCTGTTCCCATTATCAGTCCAGGACATTCCAATCGGCACTTTTTCTCTGTAGTACTTTTAATATGTCCAACCTTCCGTCACGGAATCGGTTCTTATCACGTATAGGATATTTCCACGTTCCGAAGTGACAGTCTCCAAAATTTTCGTTCTTCGTCAGATTTCATTTCTAACGTTTTCCTCGTACGGTACGATTTGTCCTGTCGAGAGATCCTGGACACTGTCGCATCTGCCACCCATGAAGATTCTTGCAGGTCCATACCCGTCGCTCCAGGTGCACATTGGCAGATGCAATTGCGCAGTTTTTCAATTTCATCCGTTTTTCCATCGCTATGAAAATTCTCCATCTTTCTCACACTCGTGACAAACGAAATCGAGTAATAATTCTGTGATGTACTTGCAAGGCATTTTGCACCTGACATCGGTACAAAAATTTCAACCGGAAGTACAAGCGCGTCTTCGTCACGGATCCTGCGTAGAATCGCCAGGACTTTTCCTTCTCAAAAATGCCAACCCGGATATCTGAATCAACCTCTCGAAACATCCAGACACTTTCCTACCGAGATCAAACAAAAAGTCACGCACATATTCTAGCTCCTGGAAATCCTCTAGTTTCCTCAAGCTACAAAAATATCTTGCTTAACAAAATCATTGCGGGAGACTATCTTGTTATATCACGAATTGACGCACGAAATTCCATGATTTGTCTCAACCGCATGCAGCCTTGCGTTATCGGAGTACGATCTGACCAGATGCATCAGACAAGTTTCCTACGGTTCAAAGGAAAAAGAAAAAGGATTTCGTAGCTGCCCACAGTGCGCAACAAGCCAAAGAAGGAAAATCCCAATGATTGCAAAATAGTCGACAATGAGAAACTTAACGACTGATAAATGAGGAACGTCGATGAAAAGAAAAAGAAAATTTCCTATCACCTCCCGACGTCCTTATCCGTAATCCCAAATTTAACGGACTCCGCGTTTCAGTGTGATTAAAAAAAATTCTAAATTATTTCAAGGTCGCAGTAGTATCCTTCGTGTAACCGGAAAAATTGACCGTTTCATCCTACCGGTAAGGAGGACTTTTCGCCTGGACCATGATTCCCCTCTCGCGCTTCTTATCCCCACCACGCCGTACTACGTTTCCCCACCATTGTCCCTTCTTCTCCCACCTGTCCTCGATGACGTTTCCTTTCACTGGCTCGGACAACGTCGTATCTCGTAACTCTGCGGCGAGCCTCCGACAGGCTAGCGGCACAGACTGGTAGGATTCACATTGCCGGCTACAACCGTGCTCACGCACGCTTCCTTTCGGAAACGGATTCCTTCTTGGAATAGGTAAGACTTATGAATCGAAAGATGGAATTCACACTCCTCTCTGACGCATAGCGTCGGGGCGCGACAACTATTTTGCTTCCACGAATGAAACCACCACCGTGCTCGCAAAAGTCACCGGAACCTGTGTATTCGTACGGGAGAACTTTATACGGGATCCAGGAAATGACAGACGATTTTGAATTAGGGACAAGTCGATATGAATAATTAAAAAAAAATGTAATATATATATTTAAATAAAAAAAATTTTTTCCATTAAAAACGTGCCTTTACGGATTTTACTTGCATTTTTATTCTGGCTAATTATGGAATTTAATGTGCTAACGGCATTCCGTGGGATTACCAACTGATGTGATCTTGCAGATTCACGAATGAGTTAGCAAGTTTAACGTATGTTAAGTATTAACAGGATTTTATTACGTCTGATTACGCGTTAAGTGGCAACACGTTGCTGTCGGTGCGTTTGTGTACCCTAAACGCGATGCCAATGATTTCTTCGGTTGCGTCACTTTGAGGAGGAAGATAAAATTTTGTCTCCAACTGATTTTTAGGTTTCTGTGTCGTCGATTGCACCAGGCGTTGCCGGTATTGAATGTTCGTTAGGATGAGACTCTCACGGATCTCGGAACAATTTAATTTCACTTGTAAGATCGTGATCGGAGGTTTTTGAATTCTCGTGACGTCAGACCGCGCGAGAGTCAGTTATGCGCTGTTCATAGGTGGGCGACCAAATCCGGACTTCATCAATGACGTAGTGGGTTTCAGTTATGAAATTCAAGGTTTCTTCGTTGGAATTGAAGATTTTTCGATCGAATCCTTACAACATAATCGACCGGGATGAATATTGAAAATTTCATTTTTTCTTTTAATAAAAGTACAGAAATTGTAGAAAAACAAAAAGGCGAATACAGATATATGAAATAAGCACGTGTGCTCGAACCAAGTGAAAATTGCGTCAAGAAATGAAATGAAATTCATTATAAAGGACATCGAACTCAAACAGCTGTTTAACCAAACTTGAAACACGATATATAATATGTAAATAATATGTAAAAAAAATTGGTAGAAATAAATATCTTGTCTATCTATAAAGCATCGTATACGCGAAATACTATTTATAGTATAATTTATTCCTGAATATTGAATCGATTATCGGGGAAGATCAATGCCGTGAGTATTTGATCATAAGGAAAATACTTGATAAATATTTAATATATTCATCATCTGTGTCACTCGCAACGAACGAGTCGAAAGATGCGAATTACGTGGTTTCTGTTTTGGCGCAAGTGCATTGACGTAAATTGGCAATGAAAGAAATTACGTTAAGCCTAATGCCCGTAAACGAACACCTCGCGTGTTATCAAAGACAGGATAAACGAGACCTTGCTCAATCACTGACCTATGTCACTCGGATTTCCTTCGAGGTACTTTCCGTCGCAAACTTTAATAAATTAAACACCGTGTATACTCGTAGTACCACTAAAAAACCATTTAACACACGAAAAAAAAAAAAATCAAATAAAAGTGTATATCTTTTCGAAAAGTCACATTCCTCAAAATTCTAGAACCCGTGAGAAACGCTAATCTCACGTGAGAATCTCTACGTAATTTAAGACACGTTCCCGAACGTAAGAAAAAAAAATTATCTGAATCGTTGAAAAAAAAAATCTTTAATTTCTACAACAAAAAATCCGACGTATCAGACAATTCACTGACCCACTGTTTCTGCGTGATAAACGTTCCAGCTATTATACCAGAAACTGCGAAATTCATATCGTTTATACATACGTCATGAGTTACGCGACACCCTCGTTCCGCGCTATCAATACAAGCTCAAAATTCGCGTAAAGCTATCATGTGTGTACAGAGTACGCGCGTTTAGGCGCGTGCGATTATCGAGAATTGCTGTGCTGAGAGAAGCAAATAGCGATTGTTTTACCTGAATGCAATCGAGGCTGAATTTCGCATATTTTTATCCTACATCCTTACCAGGAACAACATACGACTGCACGATCATTGATAATGCGTAAAAAAATACGCTACAAAAAACCCAATGCAAAAAAAAATATTTTTAATCAAAAAATTGCAACCTACTAGATATACCATAAATGTGTCTCATGCACAATACGCCCCTATTACGTAACTACATATTTTGCATATATGGATAACCCTGCATTACCCTCCATCCGCGCAGCGGGTTAAGTGATGACTGTCCAGTAAGCAGAAAAGTACGGCACAGCTAATTAATCAGTGACTCAAAATGACGTCCAGCAACATACGCAAGAGATACGAGAGGTTTTCGAGATAAATGAAAATTGAGCCACTTACCCGCGACAGGAGCGATTCGCGATCGGGACGCCGCGGTCGCAATCGGCAACCTGTGTAGCCAATGTGACGATTTTCACGTAGCGATAGTCGGAATCGCTCGGGGTAAGTTACGTGTCCCGCGACGCGTTTTCTCATTCCGTTAACATAGGCCAAGTAGAACTTGTTACGAATACCAAATACTGCCGAGCGAGAAGAAAACATCGGATACCAAGCGCATCCGTGATATCGTACGAAAGCAGCCCGACTGTCTATGTGCATTTTGCTATGGAGAATTTCGTTAACTCGATTTCAATCCGACGATCGACCTTAAGACTTCCACGCACTGCGTTAGTACTTTCAACGGTAGAGTCGATAGGAAACTCATCTTTATTCAGAATGCGCTACTGGTCTTTCCAACGGGTTGATTCACTCTCGGTTAGATTTTCACGAAACAATCCACGGCACTCACGTACCAAGTTACCTTGACTTTTTGCAAGTCAAGTGAGAAACGTTCGCGCTGAGGGTTTTCTTATCCTGAATATTTTCACGTTAATCAATTCCTGCTGGATGAAGGTATCCCGTGGAGTTCAATGGACCAGGGATTGATTGTTTGATGACATATGTATGTGTATATGTATTGCAGGAGGTATCGGATGGATACGTGTAACGTGTACGTATGACCATTGCTAAAACGATGGGCTGCAACCGGTCGGGATTCCGATTCGCAAAACGATTCGAATCGCGTTCACGGAGGCTTCAACAGAAAAAGGCCGTTTAATGCCAGAGCCAAAGTGGAAAAGGCGGGTGCAATTTTCGAGGGTAATTATCGATGTGTGGTCCCGGAGGTAGGGACAAGAAGCGGATAGAGACATCGGCCACATTCCACAGCACGAGAGGCACGCGGACGACAGACCGATCTTTCTGCTTAAAATTTTCGCCCCGGACCACCCAGGATTTGCTGGCAATATTCATAGCGTGCTGGCCCCGATAAAAAAGCTCCCACGGGAACTGGCTCAAGAGTAGAAAAAGATTTTCGACGCTTTGAGATTTCCAATTCGACGTTGTCGAATGGGAACATTTTTTTTTGTGTACGTTGGTACGTCAGGCCCTATTCAAATTTTTAAGACAAGACCACATTTTCGTCGATCTTTACTTTTCGCAGTTTTCGTTGACCTTTCGGAGATTTTTTTTGTTTCGGGGACTTTTAGGATAAAAATTTTTCGTTACCCGGAAGCGTCATCGAGGTTGCCACGATTTTCGAATTATCTCTATGGTGCCACGTCACTTTTCATTTGTTGCTCTCGACACGGGAAACCATTGATCTGTCAATGGATGAGAATCTTTTCGGGACTGTCCTCGTGCACGTCCTCGGGACGCCGAAGAACTTGCTGCGCTTGTCGATTGTTCATATGACACACGGTATAATTTATCCAGGGGTGTATTTCCTTCGAAAATTTCGTGAATAAACTTTTTTGACAAATACAGATAAAATGCGTCCACTTGAAAAAAAACAAAGGATGACACGCAGCTGACACGTGTGAAAAAGCAACGATTGCTAGAATCCACTCGGAACGTCGATGTTGGTACATCCTCCGATCTTTCCTCGATCATTCGAATTGATCTGCGGATCATTTTATTTCACTGTCATTGCCATCAGCCATAAATTTCATAAAATCGATAAACACTGCAAATTTGTATCGAAAATCCATACAAAGAATCAGACCAAAAAATTCATAAAAAAAAACATATTGCAAATCACCGTCACTTCCACGTCATCGAACGTCTTCGCGAGATTCTTCGACCTTGTTACATTTTCAGGGTCACATATTAGTGACACGCAAGACCATCTCACGAAATCTCAATCGCTAATGAGAAAATAATAAACCGCCTACAGTGCGTTCGCCTAGGGCAACTATTTGGGCCTAACGATTCACATCGGTTCCACCTGACAGCTCGCGGTCAGGTGTTGTCAGCGCGATTACAAAATCTATAATCTAAATATTTCCTCGACCACGTGAACGATTAGTAACGAGTAGCTCGCGTCCAAATTGCACTTATTGACAGTTCTTGGAATATAGAAAAAAATAACAAGAAAGCCTTTAGGGATAAATTGGAAATCCCAGCCGAAACGTATCTGGACAACCTTCGATCCTCCGTTAAAAAAAAATGATTGAACATTAAAAAACAAAAGCCTAATCATCCCTTAATAACGATACACAAATTACTGATCTGTCTTTAACGACAGTTTTAATTAAAGTCTACATAATACTAAGAGAGCCGACAGAGGGGGATAATAACTCGATACATAATAATACACGTACAACGGTAAATAGCCCGGGGCAATTATAATTTGTTATTCTTAAAACTGTTTTTTTTTTCAAAATTCCACCAAACGGCGGAGCACAGTCATAGTTTGAAAAATAAATGCCACAAGGAACACTCAGACACAATGCGTACGTAATGCCGGTGCTCTAACGTATAATAGAAACCGTCCAAGGGCTAGACCTAAGAGCCTTTAGAAATAAGGCAAAGGAACGAAACACGTGTCTAAAATAATAAATATCACGTAACAGTCAAAGACACAATTTTAACTCACATCCAAGAAAGCCAAAGCGTCTGACTTTGCCCAACAAATCCAAAGCCATAAAACGTTCGAATCACAATGATGTCCCAGCATCTCACTGTCAGGTTCACTCGGGATTCACCAGCAAAACATATTCGCAGTCACCTTAGCAATCGCAGCGCCGGCACTGATTAGGGACTGAAATCTTTGAAATTCTGTTTGCCGAACGATTTTACGCGATGGCGGCATATTGGTAGCCAGGCACAGCACGACCTTATTACTATCTCCTCTGTAGGGACTATAAGAAAAATAAATAGACGGACTGTATCGTCCAGATCGTAAAGTCTCGTTCACTTGACAAGTGTATTGACTTATATATACATATATACGCATAGCAGAGTTTACTGACTCGTGCCACGGCGAACAGGAAGCAAAAGTGAATGCTCCAGTTATGGGAGGGTCCGCAAAAGACACACGGTCGTGTAAGTCGGACTTTATTCTTATTTGTTTAAAGAATCCGTTAATTTGTTGGACATTGATTTTACACACACTCGGATCAATGGCACTGACCGGATCCAGGAGAACCCCCGTCTATTTAAGTCTCAAGTAGCGATTCCGACCGTGTGCTTAAAGTGCTGCTGCCTGACGTTTCGGGTCTCGGTGCCAGATGTACCTTAAAAGACACTACGAGAGCATCTCTACTCGCCCTCGCGTTAACGCACACGCTTCTCACGGTGATTCACCCGTGCATTAATTACGTACGTGTCTGATATTATTTTTAGCCTGTGATGGAGCGCGTGCCGGCATTACAGGGAAAGTGTTATAGACGTTGCGGTATGTATATTAGGTCATCCTGCAGGGCTTGGCTCGCGTAATGATTGCCATTCTGTCACCAAAGGCCATGGGTTTGTCTTAAACGTTTAACCTACAAATCGGATCTCGAGCACCGCACCCCGTTTCAAACTGGTCACCGTGTAAATATGTAACAGTGACGATTTTTTATTAAAATTTTACATCTAGTCCAAAATTTATTTCGTACCAAGAGTGGACAGTGGTTCGAATAAATGTTTCAAATGATATAATAAAATTTTCAAAATTTCCAAGAAATTCATCACTACGGTATCGTAGACTTTCTCCGAATTCTTCCCGTTATTCCTTCGTGAGTTGGGTAGAGCGTCAATGAGATGAGAATATTGCTCGTGGGCACTCGGTAGACTTAGACTGCAGCGTATGTCTACGTATAGTCTATACGATCCCAGGAATAACTTGCTTTTCAAGAAAATCATTTTTAATGATTTCACCTCGCGCAATCGCGAACTTTGAGTTTATTCAGTTCCTTCAAGAATTCGCAATCGCGGTTTTCCTTCGTACGCAATCCAGTCTTCCGTCGTCCGGATGCCAATGACGCGTCACTTCCGTTTCTCGTAATTCCAAAATTTCACGAGGAAGTCAAGAACTATGGAATCCGCTGCTTCCGACTGGGTCTACCGCATTCCCATTTAACCCGTGACAAGACTCATTCAACAGCCACTCGGCAGAGCAAGCCCACCCACTCGCGCAGAATGTCCAGAGGCAAAAGTCCAAATATATAGGAAGACAAATGGAAGTAGCAATAAGTAATTCCAAGAGCGAACCTACGCGATCCATACGATGTACCAAGGGTCGACTCCACAGCGAGACGAGATTAATTGCAGTTGATTGCTGCGATTGAATTCATCTCGCGGACACAAAATATTAACCCGTTGCGGTTTCTAAGGGCAAGACGGTGAATAAAATTTTTAAAGCGTCTGGTTGGTATCCTCATTTTTTAAATTTCTTCCGAGAAATGAAAAAAAATAGTAAAACAAAAAGTTGCACCGCCACCCACGACAACGACTGGAACATTCGGCAATTGTCGTAGCTAAATGAAATATTAAAAAAAATCGTGCCATCATTTTTAGAAGAAAATTATGAAACAGGTTACGTTACCGAAGGATCAACAACTTCAGCATCCAGTCGCGCTACGAGACGCTAAACTCGTATTGCTGACTTGGCGATTTGATCGCGGTCAGACAATCGCCAAGGCGAGCGAATAAAATTTTTAAAGCGTCTGGTTGGTATCCTCATTTTTTAAATTTCTTCCGAGAAATGAAAAAAAATAGTAAAA
>JARQTI010000328.1:125650-286804 GCA_030142655.1 Trachelus tabidus
GTCGCGCTACGAGACGCTAAACTCGTATTGCTGACTTGGCGATTTGATCGCGGTCAGACAATCGCCAAGGCGAGCGACTTGCGATCAAAACATTATTAAACGATCGCTTGACGTTCACGTATTATGGGCGTAAACTGACTCACGTGCTGAGCTGATAAAATAATTTCTATCGGCTCTATCGCGACCGCGTAAGGCGTTACGTATTATACGAAAAAATAATTTGCTCGCCGAACGAAGATCGATAAATTTTCCAATCGACATAACACGAAGTTATCGATGCTTCTGTATGTCTATGTATATGACGATCCGATAGCACTGAAATAATTAGCAAGATGATTCGCAACAGGAAACACTTGAATGAACCGACGCGTCAGCGTCAGTCCTACGGGGATTCGATGTGACGAAATCCGCCCACATGAATTGTCAACGTCACCGATAGCTACGTCATACGATTCTTAGATCAGATATTATTTATGTATCGAGTCCGCGACCTGCTGCTGGCAATCGATAACCTAAAAAAGTATCGATACCGATCCACGTGGAATTTATTGGCTATATTTACGATATCGGATTGCGACTGTAAACGGCCAAGATATTCGCAAACGTCTCCTGGACCGCGTAATTCGATCAACATGCGAAAATGGTACATAGATAAGAGCGATAACCTCACAGGCATTGGATACAAGTGTCTTACCTTAAAACTCGAGAGCCTCGAAAGAAGTTGACGGATGACCTGAAAAACAAAATTTGACATTAAATTCTCAAGTATCAAAAATATTTCTTCGTTCGCTGAAAAAAAATTCGCAAGACTGTAAAAGGGAAAAAAACGGCCGGTACTGCTTTTTACGCGATGATGAATGATACGATGTGAATCATTCGGCGAATGACAAATCTCACAGTTGCGCTATTAAGACCGGCAAAAGTAATTCAATTCAAACTTGCGGTTTTCTATCGGATAAATATAAACGCGTACAAAGCAGGATAAAATTTCCGGAATATCCCCAATTTGTGTATTTGCGGTTTTCGCTGCGCTTACGTTTACACGTAAGTTACGGCCGCGGTAATAGTCGCTTAATGAAAACAAAAAAAAACCAGTCATCCTTCAAGTATGCCAAGTATTGTTTCTTAATAACCGTGTATCTTGAATCATACCCGGTGTCGTTCAGCAGCTCAGACTTATTATCGGGTTGCTATGCGTCTTCGTCTTATTTGTTATCAATCGAGAAACATACACGATCGCTTATTCATTATGAGTTTTATTATTAGAACGCTATTATATTCAAATTAAAAAAATAGACAAGGTATTCCCCGCTAGATGAGATCTATAAAATTAAATAATCAATAGCAGTGTGTGTATACACATATATACATATGTACATGCATATATTATGCAGTACCATTATACCATCCGGAGATAATCTTGTTCATAAGATTCCTATTAATTCCCATATTAAAACAATCTTTTCAAATGGTGCAATAGTCCTGAATAACCGTGTGAAAGACCACAAACGATTAACCTTGCCGATGGAAATTGTCTCAAGGCTACGAAGGACACGCGGAAAGTCATGAATGAATTGCAAAGCAACGACAGACTATGATACGTCATACAATATTAATATATATATATATATAGAGACACGAAGTAAGGTAAAAATAAGGAGCGACTTCTCACGAGTTCTCTTCAGGAAATCGTTGACATACCCAAGCGCCTCGTAAGGTGTTTGTCCTCCACCTACTTATCTCCAGGTAACCAATACGCATGACTGGAATAACTTGCAAAAATTCCACCAAATAAATTCCGCCAATTGCGTCTACCTCGTCAAATGAAAATATTTGGGATTACCATGATTAGTCACGTTCGTAGGAATCTCTAAAGGATTAAATCAAGGATACCTTATATTGCGTACCCTGTGTACTCTTATCCTCGGTGTAAAAGTCCCAGAGAAGATTGAAGCATCCGATACGAGTAACACGGTCATCGCAAGATCATAATTATCCACCTAACAATGACCCTTGACATGCGTATAGATCAGCCAATCAAAATGATCGGTACCGTCGTGTAAAATGTAAACGCACCCAAAGGATCTTACGAGCTTCGTGTCGTGAATTCATCTTCATCAGGATAACATGTGTATCGGGAGGGTAAAGGAGCTATTTCCCACGAGCTTCCAAGTAGCTCGGCTCGTATCCTGATAAGGACACCTGCTGCCAGGCGTACTCCCTCGCGTCTTCCCACCCTAAGGAATTCAAGTGCATCGGCATTGTTTAGGATGCTGGAGCGAGCGGCATTCGTAAATTGTGTACAGGTCACGCGTTCCTGACAAGGCATACCGAGAACATGCGGATGCGCCTTATGGTTCTGCAGTTGATGCCATCCACTCTGGAATCCGATTGTGCATATGTGCATATGCATATGCGACCGGTGCAGCGAGAGTGCAGCACAAAGCTGGTCCATCCACCTCGCACGATATCTGCATCGCGCACCCAGCTGCACTGTGACTCTGACATTGCACACAGCGACAATATGCAAAAGGTGCCGAGTGTGCACAGAGATCATTTCCTACGGATGATTCATCTCGAAATCTAAAATGGCGGATCTCCGGCTCTCCGTACGTGGAGCCCTAGTAAAATATCGCACGGTATCCAATTGCAGTTTACTTCACGTTGCACCTGTGACTCTTCTCGGCTGGCATCGCGCCATGCATTCCCCGCCTAATCACCCCATTACTACGGTTGCGTTGTACCTGATAAGATTGGCAACAGTGAGATTGACACCCCTCCTCCTCCCCCCGATACCTCGTGTCCCCCTACGCCTCATTTCTTTTCTCCATTCATTCATACCTTACGCCGTCGTTCATTGAACGCACTCGATCGTCCCACATGAAAACTCGTATGAGCTTAGACCACGTGTGGATAAGGAGCAGTGTACTTTTTAATTGCATTGGCAACCGTACGCGAGAGTTATCATTGTTATTATCTGTAGGTAGTACTTATGATATTTTCGTGAGTACCTCGCAGACTATCTTCGGCATAGAAATACACGTCTTGGTGCTTGAGCCACTTGAAGTATCTGCTTGAAGATTTTTGTCGAGTATTTTTTTTCAATACCGGATACCAAAAAATTTTTTTTATCCTATATCGATTTTGATAATCGATTCTTGGAGTATACACAGGCTATCGCTCGAGCGACTGCCAGTACGTGTGTTATCTGAGAGGAAAAAGAGTATCGACGTACGTGAAAGATAAACAGACGTACAGGAGTGACAAACGTCACGCGGCCGCTCCTCTTTGCGGAAAAGTTACTGCGGCGTCTGTAGGGAGCCGCGTTTTGCCCGATAGGCAATTGTTATCCTCGGTCGGAAGTGTGGCTTTTTGGTATTACCGAATGAGACGATCTTTAAATTGTTTCTGAATCACGAAGCCGTTTCCGAGAATGGTCCATTCATCTTGGAGCAATGTCTGGTACACGTCTTGCGAAATCACAGTGTCGAGAGGCGTTTAACCTCATTCCAGTCACGGTCGTGGTCATTTCTGAGGACGCGAGTTTACCGCTAAGGGATACGATGATTTCGCGAATAGGACTTTCTCAGAGTAATTTCATTAACACTGCCGCTTTGGAATTCATCATTCCGCGCGATCGCCCATATAAGATCGCGTGGGCAGGTCGGTGGTTACGTAGACGGAACACGTGGGTATTTAGTCTCCTGGCGCCAAGTTTCCGTCCTTCCAATGGCATTATCAAGACTTTCGGTGGACGTCATCGATTACAGTT
This sequence comes from Trachelus tabidus, assembly GCA_030142655.1. Taxonomy (NCBI): domain Eukaryota; kingdom Metazoa; phylum Arthropoda; class Insecta; order Hymenoptera; family Cephidae; genus Trachelus; species Trachelus tabidus. Next base: position 129,423 of record JARQTI010000328.1, read on the forward strand.
TAGCCAACATTGGAATGCTCTGAATCATTGGTCGCACTCGAAGACTCAGATCGGGTGGACCTCACGGATGTTTAGTCACGCAGTCTCCGCTTTTCAGTTACTTGCGCAAGGGCCGGTACCGTTTCCGAATGGGAGCCGAGTCTGAAGTTTTATGAAAATTTGGACCCAGTCGGAAAGAAAGTTCACTGGTTCGTCATTGAAATTTTGTTCTCCTGGAATTTCGTCCAATTGGCCAATTTCATTGATTCACTGATTTCATCTAGATTACCCTGCTTCTCGATCGCTGATCGGAATGCGATCGAATTACGTAAACGTTTTCTCTCGTGCGTAACGCAAGATCAGCTAGGACACTACGGATTTCAAAGAAAGTCACCTTAGATTCCGGTTTCTTACAAGGGGCAATAGACCCGAGGAAAATGACTGTGGACGTCCCGACGCTGGTGCGTCGTACCAGACATCATGGTGGCTACGGAATATTTTTTATTTGTTCAATTACCGAAACACAGGTGACCTTATCGTTTATGTGTCTCTTGACATAACGAGAGTGCTCATTAACAATCAGTTTTGGAATCAATTAACTCTCCACATCGTTATTACCTTTTAACTCAATCGAGACGTTAGGAATTACCCGGCAGCTATGTATATATGTATGTTTAATATTATTGTGTATATGTGTATATATATATTGACTGGTAATCGACCCCATAAATTTCGTGACAGTCAGACCGATTGTCGCCTATGACCTCCTCTTGGCGCTTAAATGAAATCAAGCGTTTTTCCCAAACTGTGTTTTAATAGTGTTTAAATCGACGTATTTCCCAAGATTCACGAATGCACGTGCCCATTGTCAGGCAGGTGCAACGCTCTTCGATGTTTTAGACGACACAAGAAAACGTGTCTTCCCCCTCTCGTGACTCATTCACACGTGTTAAATACTGCGTATATGCATTGTTAGCTCTTTATGTTTGTTTTTTATTGAAATTTCTAACGAGAATTTTTTCTCGCCATTTTTCAGCCAAAACACACGATCACTTTGTCACACTGACCCCTGTCCATACATGAGGCTAATATTAGACCGGTCAGTGACGCGCGCCACGATCACCAGGTTACTTATTGCTCTCGAATACGCCATTGGGACGCTACGAATTTGCATACCGGCGTCGTTATCTTTACGCAATAGCAAAACTAAGCGCGGACTATGAGCAACGCTCGGCGGTTCAAGGAAACTCAGGTGAATTCCCACGTGCTTGTAAAAATTATACGGACACCGATAAGAGTTTAAAAAAAGAAATTTATCACGCCTATTGTCTTACCCGATAAGGATGACTATAAAAAAAATATTGATTTTCGCCTATCGACACGTCCATACCGACAAGTTGTTTTTGCTGAAGTAACACCAAAAACTGTGGAAACTGGAACGACCAGCTTCAACTGACCCCTTCGTAGCGCTATATGCATAATTCACGTAATGCAATACGGATAAACGGAAATTCATTGCGAATAAGGAAACAGAGAGAAAAGCGTACGAATACAGTACCGAAAATATATTTCGAGGGTAGAATTATTAATGGACACACGTTAGAAAAATCCCATTAGAATTTATTCGGTCGACTTGGAACGAGCAAGTGTGATGTCATATGGCGCAACAAGTTCATGGGAATATGTTGTCAAAGCAGCCAGTACCGAGTGTCACTGTTACTCGAAGACGACCGACAGAAGATTTTCAGCCACTGTCAAAATATTTCCACAGTGCCCAGTCGTACTATGGAGGCTCGGGTCTCCGTTTGAACCTCGGCCAGCTCAGACAGAACGTATTAGACAGATTTTCAGTTTCTATGAAAATCTTAAGTCAGCTCGAAGAGGCAATTAGGATTTTTAGTGTGTAAATGTATAGTTGCTTTACGGTCATTCCAATTCAATATCCCCCTCGAGTCGAAGTGAGATTTTGACATTAGCTAAAAAAAGTGACTACAGTGCCGAAAGATAGTCTTCGATTACATCAAGAATTTCCTGCCGTGAATATGGAAACTTTTATTACAATATCGTAACTTCATTTTTCCTCGTACAGATTTCCTGGTTCTTTCGCTATTAATATCGTCTGGCCAAGTTATCGCGTATTCAAACCTGAGATGTCGTATGGTTAAATAATTTTTTATGTTGTGAATATAACGCAAAATAGAGATAAAGCAAAAAACCGATCGGTTATAGATTTTGCGAGCAATTGATTTCAGAAACGAACGTGCTCTTGCACCATCGACCTACTGTCACGGGGACACTCTCACTGAGGTATTTGATTGACCCACTTTTGGGTACCGGGTTTGGTTCCTTGTTTGCGTGCACGCACGTCTTGGCAGGTACGGACCTGTTACGTCTCTTTAAGAGAAAAGAAAAAAAATACTGAAAAAAGTTTCAAGTAGCTCCTTCCGTTATTTTTCTTCGTACCGGATTCAAACTTCGCGCTTTGCACCTGTGTAAGTGCGTATATATATACAGCAGATTTTACAGTGAATAACCAATTCAGTATTGAGATTCACTTTCACGCTCGTCCCGGATAGAAATGTACGGGATCCATCAACGAGGATCCTTCCAGACACACCTAGTATTTCAGTACGTCTTGTAACATTGACTCCAGACTATGTAAAATATACACGCGGTAAATCCCCGACCTTGTCACGTATCTAATTCCTGACTGCAATCACGTAGGCTGAAAATATATGTAACAATTTCAATCTTAACTTCATATCCACGGATTTATTCAATGACATATATAACCATTCGTTACCCGCTTTACCTGACATATAAATAATCAAAAATCTGTAAGACTATGGCAGAAACCTGGAAACAGCTGAATTTTGTAAAAATATGTAAATAAGACTTGCGTGTGATACTAATTAATAATCTACTAGGTTTACGCTTAATCAATCAATATATATGTGTGTGTATATATATATATGCGCACACTATACAGTTTTCCGGTCGGTCAGCTTTACGACTTACTTTGACCTACATTCATCGCGGATCCAGCACCTGAGAATTTCTAACGAGTCGTGCGATCGATCTATCCCAGTTTTTACACAGTGTATAAGAAATTCGTCTACGGGACGATTGAACAATGGCAAAAATCCAGATTTCTAATATGATTGTTTCGCGACAGCAGGATAATCGGCAAGAAATAATTAAAGCAGCAAAACTCCCAGCGGTTCTTTCCCGTATCCATCTGTTGGCGAGTGGGCGCGTTCGCGCGGAATACAAAGCGCGCGAAGGTATGAATCAGCCGGTCGCGCAAGTGTAACGACCTAGTGACGTCAAAGTTGCACAACGAGACACGTCGGTAATTCCAATGGAGTGGCCGTTACCTTGTCCGAGTAATACGAGAGAAGGATCGATCAAGCTGTATCATTGGTAGGATCTTCTGCGCGTGCGCACGATCACTATTTCTTTTCTCCGATTGATCCTGTAGAAGCAGGAACGAAACTGTTATGGGACTTGTTTTCTGACTAGCAGACGATCTTTGGATCTGTAGATCGATATTGACGAACTATCCGTTATCGAATTCTAGCGATCTCTTATCGTTAGCATCGACGTGCTTGTGATTGATCGTTACAATTTGAGTTTCGGGACACTTCCGGATATCCGTGCCCAGATTGAATTTAGACCCTAATCACTGATTGATTGGCGATAGGATATTTACGTATTAATTCGATCAGATCCGCGTGTCTAAATTGATATGCGCAATTACACTTCGGGTATAAAGATATCGCTTGACTGATTTTTGACGCATTGCTACCTTTTTTTCTTGCATCTTGTGAGCCACTTGTTGTTATTATTTTATTTGTTTTTCCTTGTTTTCACGCGGGGGAAATCGTACGGACGTCATCAGGAGATCCGCCTTGTGTTGCGCATTTGAATTTTTACGTGAGAAAACGACGTCGGAGATAGTGCGCAACGAGTGAAAGTGCACTTGAATAGGGTCAATAATGAATCACATGGCTAGACATCAGTAAGATATCCATAAAGTATCATTTGCGATTTTACCATTAACGTCGTAGATCAATACAAGAAAATTTCTTGCCGACAAAGTTATACGTAAAATAAAAAAAGAAAAAAATATAATTTCAAGAAAAAAAAATCGGTCAAATTCAACCTCCGATTTTGTCGTTAAAAAAATATGGTTGATCCAGTAAACCCCAGATCTTTTCATTTTAATTAAAATAATTCCACGTAGCTCACCGCGAGTGTAGCGCGAGCAGAAAATAAAGGAGATTGTTGACAAGGAACCCGGTGAGTCGTTGAGTACCGGTAGAACCGGCGATGAGAAGAAACATGGGAATCCGGCAGGAAAGATTTTGATCCTTGAGTGTGATCATCAGCGGATAGTCAGTAAGTCATTCAGTGATTTAAGTCGGTTAACTTCTACAATGATCCTTGACTAAAGTACACGCATAGTTTCCATCCGCGGTCACTTTTCCTAAGTGGAAATTCTGCTGATGCAAACATCGCCTTAGAAAGCGTCACCATCAGGGCAGTCTGGGAACGTTCGCACTGGTAGGTAACATTGGCCTTCCTTTTGCGCCTGGACCACGGGAAGGTAACGTCACGCCTTATACCGGGTAGTCTATTAAAAAAGTATGGATGCCAACTACACAAATCAAATATTAATCCTATTAATTTAACGGATCGAGCCTTCGGATAATTTTGATAAATTTTAACAACAAACATTTATGTATGCATACGTAATTAAATTTCCTTATAATTACGTCCAGATTACAAATTCTTATCGTTTGTAATCTGCAAAATAATTTCCAAGAAAATATAGTAAGTTTCAATGAAGCTACAAGGAAGATTTGAAGAATCCACATAGTCGATGTGTCATTACAGATTGCGATATTTCCGTCGCATCTTAATCGGTCATTATTGTGAGGTACTATGTACGCGAGATGAATAATTCAAAGAAACAGGTAATTGGATCATTCCGTGCGATGCTGGAAAATCAAGAATAATCGCGAGTCATCCGACCTCGTACGGAGGGTCGCTCGTCCGGAACGGCTGAAGGAATTTGGAACGAATAACAAATCATATGAAACTATGTACATTAGACAGTGATAAGAATCAAAAGCAATTGGACAAAGGAACCTCGCAGTCTCGTATTCAAAATTTCTTAGAATTATCAAAAATACGGAAAAATACGTCAGTCCAGAAATTTCGACGATTACCAGATCGGCATTTGGCATTTGGGATCGGTAGTTAAATCACACACTTAAATAAATTCAACACCCACGCACTAACCTATGCACAATATTTAAGGTGGCCTCAGGAAAAATTGTCTAAATACCCAAAATCACCCCCCCCCCCCTACAAAAAAATAATAAAAAAATTATAAAATCACTGCTTTACGAAAATATTTAATCAGCCCCGTGGCAACGAGCATAATACATGTAATTAGCAACAGTCACACTAATTAGGTAGGATAACACATTGTCATTAGCCCGAGGCTGTCGCGTGGGCAGTCTTCAATTAATAATCCAACAAGGATAATCAAAGTTTCTAAACTTGAATTTCATTTTTTCTAACAAGCTCCAAGGCCGTTTCAAAATCCCCGGACATTTGCCAATTTGGACCCATTAAAAATTGCGATATTGAAAGAGACATTTTTTGTCAAATTTTATCAAATTCAACAAAAATGTCAATCTTTACCCATGGTCAGTGACATGTGAGTTAGGCTTAAGTCCGTCATGCGCGTGCATAAATCCACGCCTTATATGCGATCACACGTGAGAGTACGAAGCGATAGTGCGTGCGAGTGATCGAATGCGTGAGAGTCATGCGTGTTCAACTCTCCACATGTGAGACTTCACTGGCAAAGAAACGACCTTGACCCACTGGCCGTGAACGGCAGTCAGTTCGTAACATTAGCGTGGGGGCGCTATGCTATTTTATGTTTCCCTGGTATTTCAGTCACTCTCACCTGAGACGCCGGACAAATTCTTAACTAACATTTCGTTGGATACACAGAAGCGCGCCAATTTCAAATGTCAACATAAAAAGAGACTCCGCTTTGACCCATATGACTTGTGTCAGATTCTCCCTGAGCTCGAATTGCTAAAATCCAATCAATGATTTACACTTCTGCAGGCATGAGTCACGACGTAAGATTAGCTTTTTCAATGATTCATCGGAATCGACGGATTCAGACTATTGAATTTCGTGCCACGTTGAAACGACTATGAACCGCGTATATCGATTTTCCATTTTCTTTCCCTAGTTTGTATTTTTTTCTCATCTTCCTCCCCTTTTCCTTATCTGCTGGAGGAGAGAATGCTTCTGTCGGTCATTATACGCTCTGGCTAATGCTACGATAATGATCGTCAAGAATGCAGTGGGTATCATTAGACGTATCGAAATTGCGACAGTGAAAATGACAGTTTCGACATGATTTTTAAGTAAATAATTTTTCTGTCTTATTCTAAGACCATTCGTTGTATAATTTATCGGATCCAATGATTGGTACTTTAATCAAGAATTTAAATGATTGTTGTATACGTTCGATGTAAACAGCAAAGCCATTGGATACCAATTGGAGAACGAAGCGTTCCACGAAGGTATAGATATGCCAAGTGAAGTCATCAGCAATTTGATTAAGTAATGACAGCAAGCCAGGCTGTCATTACCTGCATCATTTTCTTCGTTCAAGGTCATCGATTAATTACATTTTACCATATTGTCACTGACGGATAATTACCACGGAAAATTTCGTATTCTGACGAACGAGCGCCGATTTACTCGTTAAAATAATTTATTTAGTAAACTCGACATTTCTGTCGATTTTACGTCAAACCGTAAGAAACACGGATCTTAACTGTTGTAAGCGAGAATTCGCATACACGGTCAGGTTGCATAATTCGTAGGATTGCAATAGAGTCATTCGCCAAATATTTGACTTTCTCATTCCAGAGTTCAACAGACTCGCGAGAAATGCTGGAGCCAGACGAGGTACAGGCGCAAGAAAGAGGCTCCCGAAAGGAAAAAGATAAGAGTCCATAGACGCAAAGACAATTTTAAGCCGGATACTGAAATTTGCTAGTGGAATAAAAATAAAATATTTATATTTAAACCCTTCCAAAAAAAAAAGGCTAACGACCAGTCAAACCTACAGCCAGATAACCTGTGAACTGCGGAAAATTCTTAAAGCCTCGTTTCCACGGGTCGATGTTAAACTGAAATTTGAACTCTGACGCGACCGACTCAACCGGTCGGTTCAGCAGTCACACCTGTTAGAAGTGTAAAATTTTCGTGTGAACTGCGTGACGTAACGAGCGTAAGTTTTTTTATCTGTCTGATCTGGTTTAAAAAATTGTAGATTAAAAAAAAAGGACTGGCTCGATCGTGGTTGGTAATGTCTGCGTTACCGATACGTTATTTAATTATAATTGTTAGAGTTTTCAAAAGTTGAGTGACTCTTTCGAAAACTTGGGGCTTAGAAATTTAATTGAAAATTTACAATTGAAAAGCTGGATTTAACTGTGAATAGCCTTTTTTTTCTATCGCTTCAAAAATCTACAGATTCTTTCATCTCGTCGTACAGACAGATCCACTGCTTTGTGGATCCTTAAAATCCACCAGTCAGACTATCCGCTAATCGCCTCAATAGAGACATCTGTAGAACGAGCGATACACTCGTTTGTACTCCTACACAGAAATAGTGACGCAAGTCCCCGAGGGCCGCGGACACGCATTAGCATAAATAACAAACGCCATGTATGTTCCTCTCGCACTCTCCTTTATAGTAAACTTCTTTACCGATCTGTCGAAACTGCCACATCGACGGAGAGAATAAGAAAAAAATGAATGGAAAGTAAAAAAAGAAAACAAGAAAACCACTCGATTCCCACCAGCACGTGCCCGGCAAATGTGTGTCAGTGTGTCACGATTTATTATCGCAAGCAGCACGTTTCGAATAATACAATCGTAGTGCATTTCACATTATTGACCGATAACGGAAAAGTTTTCGCAACGCGATTAGACGTAATTCACAATTAGTCATAAGTGTATCACAGAAAAAATTAATGCTCGAATCAGAAGGAATTAAGGTCAAAATCAAACTTACCCAACTGGCAAAGATCCTTTTTTCGACTTCCCTTAGATTTTTATTAGATCGAATACTGTCCCGAGAGGTTATGTTGACGAAGAAAAATCAACAGCGTTGATTCTCGTTGGAGGAACGTTGAGAATCGACTGACCGCACGAGAGTTTACATCGGACTGACGCTCACGTTTATCGATTCGTTTCTTGCGGAGAACGCCGTGCAAATTCCGTGCCAAGTCTTGTCATTGTACGTATTGTGTGTTGGCGTCTGGGTTATGGGGGCGGGGAACGAAGTGATGGAAATTTTAAGAAAGCTTTTTGGCACGTGAATCAAACTGATGAATCTTCCCGGATGAGGCTTTCTTTTTAATTTCCACCCTTTATACAAAGTTATTTCATTACTGAAACATACAAGGCGTAGGATTTAACACTAAGGAAATTAATTTTCGTCGGACTTTTACGAATTATTAATTTCCTAATTTTGCAAATTAGATTTCTAAATTTTAGTTGAAGTTTCGAAACATTTTTTTATGATTACAATTAGGTACGATTTGTACAAAATAAAAATCCGTACCGGAATGTCTTTTGGGACACCCTGTATAAGTTGTAAGGGCTCTCGCTAATTATCCGATTCGACAAAGCGTACAGATTGCCTCTGTCCCTTATATCCTTGAACGTTCGATCGATAGACCCTATTTTTACACCCGGTAATGTATTATTACGAAAGTGATGAATTTCGAGGAAAAAATAAAAAAACCATTTCTTTCGAGTAGCGACAATTCTGAATAAAGAATATCTCGACGATACCAAGAAATGTTGTTTGCTTTAGATATAACGTACCTGACATTGAGAATTCCAGAAGAAAAATCAATAATATAATTCTCCACCATGTACCAAAAACACAGCTGGAAAGATGTACATAATAAACCGTATAGATATGCCAAAAATACTCACAAAATTGATTCGCTCAAACCCTCCAACGTCCGAACAATCGCATACATCCACATATTTTATTCCGAAACGAATATCGCGCCTAAATGTGTTCTCAAATTTCATTCATGGAAATGTGGGAATATCCAAAAAAATTATTCCCCAAGAATTTTCCTCGTCAGCAGCATATCGTTCCTATGAATCTAGGTCACTCTGCTTATTCCATACTGGACTCGTTACAACCACACAGAGTTCACTTGACATCACTTAAACCAGCATTAATGCAGCAAACGCACAAGCAGTGACATTCCGGATCGATCGAGATGAAAAATGCAATAATCATTAAAAAAATTTCAAATTCCATACATAATATCAAGATCAATGCACTATTGCACATATTGTCACATAAGCCTAATCAATAAAGATATTTCAAAATTTCGTTGATTTCACCATACAAAAATCCCACGAAATTATTACTACCTACTGTGAACGACGCATTACCTTTTGCATACGAATAAATCAACAGCAGCAGACTTACTTGCGACTATATCCGCTGCAAACAGAGTAATTAACACGTAAGTGTCACGTGGCTGGTAAAACATTAAAGAAACAGAAGTAAGCCTTCTCTCTGGGCCGATGAGTATGTTCTTTTAGATTTAAAAAAAAAGACTTTAAATACTTGCCATTACCTTTAAGATTTTCGACTGTTACGGCACAGCAAGCATTGCCAAACTAATTGTAAGACTATGGCTATGGAAAGGTCTACAGAATCAAAAATCTTTATTCGTTCTCAAAAATCAAAGTGTTTCCGAGTCCTCCTAAAAAATCTCAACCAAAGTTTTATTACGTAAAGATTTACACCTGACCCTCCGAGTGTTACTTCAGAGTCTCCACGTTGCTCTTTGAATCTCTAGCCTCTATCAATGATCGATCAGTGATCCATACCGTATCTAGAAATTCATATACTTATTATCAGTGCATAAGGTCTAGTCGCCTTTCCGCTTACACGAGATAATTTAAGCAATCGGTCTAACGGGTGACCCTCAGCGTCTCGTCTGTTACGTAACGACAATTGGTCCCCGTGCTGAACCAAACATAGTAACAACGCGAATTCGAATTAGCATAGAGTGAATGGGTCTTTATTATTTCTATAAGGCACAATAAGAATATATAATCAAGCCACAAGATCAATTCCACTTTGAAGGGACTTATTTATGCTTGGATTTGTAAAGAGATGGCCCCTCAAAGTGGGACTGACGTTTCCACCCGACTATTGTATGCTTTGTTTTTTTTCTTGTTCTTATACAATCAAGTAGATAACAGAAACATCTTTTTTCATTTCAATTATTAATAACACGTCATATTAAATCGAAGCTCGTAGTATTATTTTGATATTTATTATTGGCACAGTGAAACGTGTTTCATAGAGTACCGATCGCGAAGGTAACCTTAAAGCCTTGTTCCGCTTTCAATGACGCGATCTTACCCACCAAACTATTCCATTCGCTAACCTATAGCGTTTCTATGCTGTTCCATTTCATTAATTATAACACACGTTAATCATAACTGACGTTATCAATTGTTCGTTGTAAATTTCTTTGACGCGTTACTTTCGTACGTGCAATTTATCAAAATTTATATTAAATCCATATACAGTGTGATCCACTTCGAAAATACTAATCAGACCCAACAACCGTTATCGTAACAAAATCTTGAAATCGATTGAATCTACGACCCGTCTTATCATTTCCAATGAAATTCTCGCAAAAGCCATGCAAAACCACAGTGACAGATGTACCAAGAAGGATGTAAACAAATAAATAAATATCATACTCTCTCAAGATGAAATCACCGTCTCCAGTCCCACGTTGGTTAAAAGTCTCCAAAGTACCAGAAGCAATACGTAGCCCGGGGCTTGAAAAGAATTCAAGGACAAACTAACGGTACTACCGATACCCGTAACCGATTCTCAAAAAATCAAGCCGATTCGCTCCCGAAGACAAACGATCACTTTCCGGGAATAATAGGAAAATTTTGCCAAGTGACAGATTTTTGCAAATTTCCCTCTAATCCGTTTTTAACGTCCTTTCTCTCAATCCGTATACATATATGACTTCTCTCTCTATCCCGTTAACGATTTCCCAGAAATTTTAACAGATCAACCTGCAACTCGCGGACGCGGCTTCGTTCGTGAAACGAAGTAGACACGGAATGCGTGGATATCGCGGCGCCTAGGTATAGCGCGTATAGCGCGGTTATGTAGATTCCGTGTGGTGGGGCGCGTGCGCTCTCGAGACGACGTTTATTTTCATGTGAACGAGACTTTAGTGGGTGTGAGCATATAGTGTGTCCGTATATATTCTTGACACACACGCTATACAATTGCACGTGAAAGTTACACGTGTGCCGGGTGGTAATACGAATGTATTCACAATCACACGTCATTTATATAGCTGATATGGTTTTGCTGTATAGTGAATTTCACGAGGATATGATTTCTTATGAGATTAGATATAATTGAGGAGGGGGGAGGGGGGGCTGGATGATTTATCAAACTCGTATTACAATTGGCGATGCATATTTTTTTTATACCGAATTTCTCGACGAGTCAACTATTCTTGATCGTACGTAGCTGCAGTGTCGAGACGCTCGAGGAATTTTGAAACGACCTATACATAGACAAATGCTATTCATTAGCACAGCTCAGTCTGCGGTTTAACTATACAGCTTTTGTTAAGCGACGATAGGAGATATTTATGAGCTTTAAATCTAGGATATTTTCGTATGGTTTATGGTGTATACACACCGTTTCTACGATAATGGTTCGTGGGTGGTAAAAGGCACGTGGATCACTGCGATGTAAAATAAAGGTGAGTACACACGGTATATGGTTGTGTTTCGTAACTGGGATTTTGTTTGTTGGATGGGAGGGCAGATTTGGTATAGGATTGTGAATGCGTAGGTGCCGTGTGTGAGTACGTGTAAGGTGTACCTGTATGAAGTTAGAATTAAGCTAAGATATTGCGTAATACGGCGTAACGATCAGGTCATTACTAACCGTACTAAAAACATTCGTCAGTGTTTATGACGAAGATATGTTTTTATCATTGCAAAAATTTTATCTTAAAATTGACGTCTCATTTTATTTCCGCAATAAAAGATCCTCGATGACTATTCGAGTGCATTGTAAATAACACTTTTACGTTGGGTCATTAAATATTTTTAGATATATTTCTCGAAAATAGAATGGTATATTGTTGAGATTAGTAGCCTGAGGGTATTTTCGAAAATTTTTCGAAATTGCTAATAATTATAAACTAATCATAGAATTTTCGTATTTCACGTATTCTGTCTCGAGCGTAGTCTATTTACGTAAGAAATTTACTGTGCTCGTAAAGGTCCATCGAAACCCTTATCTGGCTTTAGGGCTAAAGATATTTTTTTTTCTAGATTATGCAAAAATTCCAAAATACGACATATTTTAGAATGTCCATGACATTCTCCGAACATTTTATTTATCTCTGGCAAGTCCAAGAACTGGCCAGCAGGACTTTTTTCTTCAAGATCTATAAAAGTCAAGTGTGTGGGACGTTGGCTATATGTCGTGTATCCAACCAAAACGAATAATCCAACATGGACCGGAAAAATCCGTAAAGCAAAAGATTTTAATCCGTGGCATCGATACACCATGGGACCTAACAAGGGTTTTATTACATTATAATATGCATGTAGAACGAACAGCCAGGGCCGTACCAATAGACAGCAGACACAATATAATGGATCGTTCGAGGAATAGAGGTGCATCTTAGATTCACGGAATCATTAGACTATAACTCAATTATGTAACACGAGGCCGATTTGAGGGTGAGAGATACCAAAGGGGGCAAAAACTTCGTACGAGGGTTGAAAGACGCCAGTCATCCACTTCCTAAACGATCAGCTTCTAAAAAAGCATACAGCAGCTATACCTATATGTATACTTTCAACACACATAAGACACATAAAACATCCACTGTACCAAATTACCACCAATTACCCAGTGATACTAATTGTTTCCCGATAACACCGTCCTACGTCATCTCACAAATTTTCCTTTTTTTTTTCATCTCCAATACCCATACAGTTCATAAGGATGCTGAGTGTTTACTGAACTCTTCTCTCGACAGCTACGAGATCCTCGACAACCGACACGTGTCCACGTCTCGGACTCACTTGCTGGCTGCCATCGCGTTATTAATAGATACAAATCTTCTTTCGTCAGTATCATCTCCACAGCATCCGCACTCTTTAAAACAGGTACATATGCTAAGCTCCGGTCTCTCTCTTCACTTATTTTTTACCTACGCAGGCAGATTGTGATTATTATTTTTCTTGATCGTGACACCTACCTACAGTATACGGACATGCAATGGCGCATAAATAGACTGAGATGTTCCAGCGAGTACAGGGAGTGGAGGATCATCTAACAATCGCTTACGTATTTATTTGCTCCGGGAATTCCCCACTGACTCTCGTTACGTTTTTACGCAAATTACGGTTTAATTGCCCATTGTTATTTTATGCACAATGCGTCATCGATCGTCGCTAGCTATATATATATATAAATCTGTTACGTATGATATAAGTGGTGTACTATCAGTCAGTATCGTATACCGTGCTAATGAGAATATACTGTAATACTGATTAGCCCAGTTTCAAACCTCTTTCGTGTTAGTGTTATCGATTCGAATGCCGTGCAGTAGGTCTCCGCCTGTCCAATCGAACAAGTCGGTTCGAGGAAAAGCTACGTCGAAGCTACCATAGTAACAGTAACAGAAACTACGAACAGGCTAACCGAGTAACTTGCTCCCGAGAAACGTTCCCCATGAATTTTCATGATTTGCTGGAATCGTCGGTGACTTACGTAGAACGCGTGAACGTTTTCCACGAGTCGTACACGGTTACATGGAAGGATAAGGTAGACTATAGTAAAGGCATGTATATATATATACTGTATATATATAGATATACAACCTCTAGATTTAGACACTCGTTCCAGATGATCGATATCGGATGATGAAATTCTTATTTATGTATATCGACCTTCAGTGATTTATAACGCAACTGTAGGTACATATTTTTATGTATATAGTACTTTTGTAGCATTTAACAGATCGTACCGATCTTGTTCCACAGCATCCGTTTTTTGGATTTACGATCTTACGTACCCGGTCGTCGACTCGCTCGTTTCTGCGAAGAGTTGATTTCTCAGTAGGTGGCGCGATATTCTAGCTGCTCCTCCTGTACTCCTTGGAACTCAACTAAGATCCATGTGTATCCTTTCACCGTCAAGGACGTCATCGCACGTCGGATCCTTGCGAATTCTTGTGCAATTCTGAAAATCGATACGATGCGAAAATTAAATATTTTTTGCTGTTACACGCGTTGGTAGTGATTATGGATTACGTGTGGTCAATTTTATCAGTGCGGGGTGAGTGGGTGGTAAGGGGAGGGTGGTAGCTGATTTTATTATTCAATGCGAATCTCCACCTTCCGAATTGAATCTGACCAACCAACGTGCAAATTACTTGGTAATACGTAATTACCTTGCGCGTGCACTCGCGCACCGATTTCTACGCCAGTAGAATGTTTAGATGGTCTGGACCAATCATGGAGCCGACATCTCCCAAGCGCCACGCCCCAACTGCCTCCCTGAGATCAGTGCCCGGTCCAGGCTGATGCTGTGGCAGCTGCTCTGAAATTGTCCTCGAAATGCAGATCGACCGTCATTCTTTTCGGGTCAATAACAAAACATGCTGCTTGCAGAGAGACGGCGATGAAATCGACCTTTCAGTTTCTCTTGTGTTATTATTCTTAGTGATTAATAATTTATTACAGGTAATTTAACGTGACATAGAGACAAATCAATGTTAATTAAAACGCCTAAGGATAATTTACTATGTCAGGTGGAATTTTGATTAATCGAGGGGAGTGTGTATTTTGCATTGTGGATGGTCAATATTTGCTCGGCCAACGATGCACGGGAATTGTGCAACGGGGAGCCATTATTATTGCAACATCGAATCAAGATGGTGGACACGTGGCAACAAAGAGTTTTCAAGTAGTGGGCGTGAATTCCTTTCAGGGGGAAAAGAACGAATTCGACACCGTGTATACCCTCGTCATGGATTGAGAATGTTAATTGAATGCAAAACAGGTTGCACTGTTGCCCCCTTTGGAAAGGGTCGTCCAAAATTATTATAGAAGCTGATAATATTTGTCTGACGTCAAAAATCGATAGTGATATTGACGATTTTTCTGGATCTATACAGTATGTACCTTGCCAACTGAATCTACGGGGAAAATAGAAAAACCTTACATTGGATTACAATGATTAAAAAAAAATTTCTTTTTATATATTTCTACAGTGTTTTAAGAACGAACGTGTGAAATCGATTGAACCGGGTTAATCGACTAGAATACCGCGTGTCAAATCGAACGATCAAGGCTTACGGGGGTTAATGAGTCGTGTAATGCCTTTGAATTACTATGCTACGATAAAAACACTTGTCATTGACATCCTTCCTGGAGTACTCATCCTTCGATACTTTTATACCGATCAACCACGTGTCTGGGAATTACGCAATCGGATGCTGTGAAGCGATAAGTGAAACATAGTATCATAATGATTCGTGATAAACAAGTTTGTGAGTTTTTTTTTAGAATTATAACAGAAACGTGAAAAGTCAATTAATTGTAAAGCATGATGTTTCTTATTGACGGACGACTGTATGAAGATATTTAGATACTGGCGTTGCACGTGCTGTTACAGCATCTTGGGTCCATACAATGATCCCTTGATTTACAGACCAATGAAAATATACAGGTGATTAAATTAGAGAAGCCTCAATCTCAATCCAGCTGATGAATCCAGTGTACATTGATGCGAGAGTAAATTCCAAAGTAGGTTCGAGTGGTCCATACGAACTTATTATTATGTATCGAGATGAAAACGTCTTCCTGGAATTTCTGGTACTAATATTCCTCCTCGAGTACAGTCCCTGTAAGACGGTAGGAAGTCGATTGTTGACTTTAATCATCCTTAGGAATGATAATAAGGGTGGCGGACGATACGAGTTCCCTACGGATTAAGTTATCTTTATTGGCTACAGATTCCGAATTGGATGCTGCGATCTTCGAGGCAATCGTAAGATTCGTAAAATCGGAGATAAACGTTCCTGACAACGAGTGTTGAAATTATTATTTTCATCGTCAAAGATTCAAAAGGGTGGAAGAGTCATATGCGCGTCGTACGCGGGAGATTTTAACCGTGGCGGTTTAAGCGTGAAAGAATATCGATCAGAAGATGACTCTGCTTTATTGGGGAAGGTCCTGCCCTTCCTGGGTTCCGCGAACGAGCCCCGTCCACGGCTACTAGGAACAACCCCATGTGTCTCGCGTTTATTTTCTATCGTTCACGCCCTTTCACGCCATCTATCGATCTGATCCCGATTTGATTAATTTCTCCGACAGTTCCACGCGTCACCTTTCTCACCCTCCACACCCCCTTGGCTATTGTTATCCAGAAACACCCCCGCTCGAAACTAAGACAATACCTCGGGATGAGCCGCAAGGTGTTCCTTAGATTCGTGATACATATATCTGTCTTTGGAAAAAAAAATATGTTTTAATTCGAAAATTTTTGTATATAAAAAAATTATACCACCCTTCCCTCTTCTTCCACAATGATATATCATCATTAGGAGATCTGTCAATGTCTTTTCTTCTAGGATCCCGATAAGTTAACAAAAACACCAGGGTGGCCGTGAGTCCCGCGAACAAGTGATCCGTCGATGTAATCACGCCTTAAGGTAAGTATAATTGAATTAATTAATGAATAAAAGACTGGATCGCCGCCGTCTGCTCCGTAGCTAACTACTACAAGACACGTATCGATACCTACGAGGGCGCTATTGGGCGCATCATTATTCCCAGAAGAGCCGAGCTCTTCACTCATGAAAAAGATTGAAGATGCGCCACGCTCCTTACGTGATCTAACCAAGTATATCCCTGACAGTCAACCATTTTTTTCAACACGCAGACCCATGAAAGTCTTAAAGATTCTTAATCAATTTTACCACACTAGGATATAACCGTGATCAATAGTATTCGAGTTGGCAATTCTACCACTGGCTCTATAACGCTCTCTGACTTAATCGCTCGTTGAAATAGTAACTTAACGCTCAGTGATTTCGACAACAGTCAACGACACCATGAGCGATACGCAATAACTGCCAAGAGGCGAATAACGGTGCCTCGTGAGAAGCAAACTTTTTGCCATGATTTCTTACGGGAAAAAGCAATAACACGCGACGTCCAATAAATATCAATTACCATTTTAACAATTGAACGGATACCAGCGCAGGATATTTTATGTGAGTCAACCTTGAGAATGAATATAATTCGCAGTGCTGTATAGATGTCATTAGCGTCCGGCAAAATGTACGGGTCGTTCGTTGATCCTTAAAGGAGATATTATCGCAGATAAGATATCAATCTGGTTTAATTACACCCACGCAATTTTGCACGAGCATCTCGAGAATATACGATAGATGGATAGACAGTGATAAAAAAGTAATCCAACCCTGTATAAGGGATCTAAGGTATATTCCCCAAAACTTATATACAGCACCATGCATAGTCCAGTGGGTACCCATAACGTGTACTTGGTCCACCTAATCTCAAGTCACACCCCACGTCCATCCACCCCAGAATCAGGGGTTAAGGGTTAACCGAAATTCAAGGAATCGTCGAGATCGGAATGCGGTGACCACTGGCCCAAATATCGTTAAGGGGGAATAATGGGGTGTTGGGGTTAAGTTGGGCCATGGCATCGTAGGAGGTGTCGATACGGCCCGATAGGATGCTGATGGTCTTAGAGAGAGCCACGAAACGAAAGCAAAGCCCCTGGACCGAACGACGTTAGGTACATAGGTAACGAGACTCGAAGGCAGGGCCGTGGGAGAGACGACGAGCCGCGAGAAGATCCAAGACGCGAACTTCGTGGAACGGTGACCGGCAAGATGCCTGACTCTCCATGGCTCTTCATGGCTCTTCATGGCTCACCCCATCAAGCCATGGTACACCACATACACCAGCTCGCTCCTCTATCCATCTACCGTACTACGAGAAGGAGAGAGACTCTAATCAAATTAATATTACACTCCTGTAGTCGGTTAATAGACTCACCGGCTACTCATCTGCCGAAGATACTTTCATCATGGCTACCCCAGCTCTCGAGAGACGTGAATTGCTCTGGCTCGGTGAATTTACATCGGACTCGCAGAATGGCCAGGTTATCGTTACATTTTATTTTTCCTCTTCGCTGTCGCAACTCAGCAAACTAAGCAAACGCAAATGTCAACAACGTTGTGCAATTTCTTTCAAGCAGATCGTATGAGCAAGGACTACCATTATTCTCGAAGAGTGTCCATCGTTCTTGATACCGATGCCTGCTGACGTGCAGATTCTTCGCTTTCCGACGCAAGCCTCAACGTCGCTCTGTAAGACCAGACTGGGTGGATGTTGGTACCAGTGAATACCTTGCGAGTTCATTACCGTAGACAATACCAAGGTGGTTGGCAGCACTTTATTCATGGCTACCAGCCTACGTGCGTATATCGTCCAAGGAGCTGCAGACCTCAAGGCGGTTTACAAAGAGATTCAATCTACCGGTAGCTCAGAGGATTTGCTCCTGTTGCAACTGGGAGGCATTCGAGCGAAAGTGATATAATGAGGGACCGTGCGTTGCTATTAGCTCTGCTGAGTCGCGAGCGTAATTGAATCTGTCGTTGACTGAATGGAAACCATGAGAATTTTTGGAGCGTCGCATATTAATTCTCCACGATGGTCCAGAAGGACATAAAGAATTTCGTCCATCCTTCGTGAGGTTCCACGTAAACCTTGCAATTAAAATATTCAATGTAAATCTTTACCATAACATTTTTCCCTGGCAAAGTAATTTTTTTACTCACGTCATTTCTTCTCGCCTTTTAATTAAACCATATTAATGTGGTTTGATACGAGACACAGATCTTGACGTGGAGAGTTTAATGCTCCTGTCCACGTATACCGACCATAGGTCTCTTTTGTGTCTGGGTCCCTCGCTGGCGTTCTCATTCACATATGGCAGGAGCTGTGTCAACTCCGAATTCTCAAGTATCCTCGGTTCTATCGATAATGCGTAATGAGCGTCTTAGAAACTCGTAGAAATCGGGCGCGACGCATGTTTCGATCCTCGAAAGCGACTCGGCACTTCGGTACCAGTGCGGCGAGTTGTGTCAGCTTCCTGGAAAAGATTAGGCATTGTTAGCGGCCTTCGCCGGGCATCGACCCGCACCCTGACCGTCCATTCGTCAATCCGTTCATCAGGCGGTCGTCGGTAGTCGCTATTGAAGATCTTGGCGTTCGGTTGCTGCTACTGTATGGATCTCGAGCCGTTCTGCTCCCCAGGCAAATCGGTTCGATCGGCTGACATTGCGATGATTTGCAAATCCGACGGAAGGCGCGCGCGTGTGCTCAAGAGAGGAAGGCGCTATGAGAGGCAAAGAAAGTAAGAGAGAATTAAAGAAGAGAATAGGAACAGAGTGAGAGAGAGAGAGAGAGAGAGAGAGAGAGAGAGAAGAAGTAAAGAAACAGACTTGGAATATACCGCGGCCATTTCGAGCTACGGAGCCTTGGAGTGGGACCGAGGTTGGGCCCAGCCGCCATTTTGGTACCCCTATGGTTATTAGAGCTGACCGGACGTCAATCAATAAGCGCTGCGCAACACTCTACCGATCCAACTTCTGTGTGTGTAAGCTTCTTCGTCCATCCTGTAGAAAAGTGAAGGTGTACGTTTGTAAGGAATTCAAATTACACCGTGAACCGCGAGCCTGGATTCCATTAGTGGCGGCGGCCATCTTGTTACATCGACATAAAGGCCGACCCATGATTTTTGTTTTACCATTATGTTCCGACAGATCTGGATGAATTATTTTAAATATATTTTTTTAATTTTTTAATTAAAATATTACATTAATTTTTATTAATACGAAGTGTAGCACTTCACACGCGAACGTACCTAGGATCGATATTTTCTATTAAAATATACAACGGAATCTCCACTGATTGACTGGCTGACTGGATAGGCAAAGATCCATGGATCATGATCCAGCGATTCGCGGAACCTGGACGATCATAACAGCTGGCGGAAGGTGCTCTCGTGTATAGGAGGCGTCTCTGAGACAAAGCGTTCTTGACTTCAGAGAACGTGGGCCCCTTTTGCTGGAAGATCGTACTATATTCTAGTGATCTTCCTCGTGGACCGAAACCCCACTGTCTACCAAGATCTCCTTACTCTGCTTCTTTCGAATAGTCGTTTGTCTTTATTTCGCAATGGATCTCGTTACACGGTAACGTCTCACCGCACGTGAATTAAATCTTCAAATTTCTCGATGACCTTGTAATACGCGTTTACGCTTACAGCATCGTTGTTAAATTTAATAAAAATTTGTTCACCCGGTACAATCGATATATACAACATGTCTTACAAAGTGGGAGAGCAAATAGATGATTTTGTTGAAAAAATTTGTTCCAGTACCAACACCGCAAGATATTCTTCTCATCTACCCCTCCGACGCTTCTTCCAATCCCCTCTCTTCCCACATTCCCCCACTGCCTTAACCACCTAACGAACCCAAGGAAGATGGAAGGGATACATGTGCCCTCCTCTACAACCAGAAGTCATCGCGTCCATCAGCTTAGGCGTCCACCTTGTATACTGCTCTTAGACACAGCAATTAATCTCGGTAATATTAAACCGAAAATGACCTATTAAAAAATTTTATTTTTAAAATAAAAATGTCACGAAATCCAAAATACCAAATAAATTCATTCAACAACGATCGCTGTGCTTCACCGTTCGATACACTGGAAAAAAAAAATATAGATCTTCATACGGATTCTCAAAGAGCTTAAAGGGATCTACTATCATCCCTTTGTGTGTCATAGTCGCATTTGACACTCGGACAATCCACTTCGTATTGTCTAGGTCTGTCAGTTCGCGGAACCACCTCACGTCGGCCAGTCTTCCTGCATCTTCCTCATCTTCTGTCAAGACGCGCATCCAGTATTTTTCGTAGTAGATAAAACCGAAAGGTACCAACCAAGATCGTTTTGTCCACCCGCTGTGTAGTTTAAGCGCCGTTCGATTCGATTTCGTAGAAGCAACACCAAGGGGTCTCAGGTCGACACTCGGGTCCTCGATGATTCCCAAAGCGAACGTCCGGCGTCTATCGCCTCCACCAGGTACGTATGAATTGACAGATGAATCGATACACTCCATGGCCAGAGTGCTGAGCATGTATGCACATACGTGAAAACTTGAGAATCTTCAGAGCGCTAACGCCATGCCTTTTTACTGCCTCGCCTGGTTAATTAGAAGAATCCATTAGCATCGATAAACAGCGCAATTAATATGCACGGCCGAGGCGCCTTCCTCCGGATGTCGATGAGCTGGCGAAGATGTCGCAGTTTTCGGCATTGTGTCCGTTCGCGCTCGTCTCTATTGTCCCACAGTTAACTTTCTTTTTCAGTATTCCTCCATCCCCCCCCCCGTCCCCGCCACCCTTCTTCACGGCAGAGGGAGGGGACTGTACCCATCACTCTCATTCGCTCCTACTTTCGCACGTTTCTTGCGATAAATTCTTTTTTTGGAAATACTCGTACGCTTACGCAAGTATGACAGATAGAAAGTATCCTTTATTATAATCGTCTCTCGCAACGTCCATCGCCCTGAGGTCATGATTGCCAAATATTAATTTCTGATCGATCATCGATGTGATTCAATCTCATTCGTTAGTTATCGTATTTATTTTTTTATTTTTTATAAAAATCTCATCCCCGCTTGACACTGTATCTCACGATAATAATTCTCTCTTTGAATTGCCTAAATCATCCTGGTCGATCACGCGTGCAGTCAGCTACGTTCACGCATTATCAGGTACGTGTCTCCGACCCAAGAGACATTGCATTGTCCGAAGGTTCTCAATGACATTCTTCGCCATTTCATTCATTGACGCACGCGATTAATGCGTGCACGCGAAATCACTTGTCGGAGTTAAAAAGTGCATTCGCAATGGACTACGTCATCGACGCGAATATTCGCATGAGTCGGTATCTTGTAGCAATTCATACGTGATTTATTTTTTTCTCATTCTCGATAATGAATAATATTTTAATATAGTATATCAATTGAATATATTATATTCATGTATTATCCACCTTTATTTTCCACTGTATCTGTAATCGTATCAAGACCCTACCTCGATTCGGCAGTTCTAATGTCATTGACAGCCTGCGCCACTATGCGCCGCATTGCGAATGCAAAAAAAAATCCGTCGGCGTCCTTGGGTGTAAAAGACGCTCGTAATGTGAATGAGCACCTTGCATGAATCGCGACGATTGTTTCCGACAGGAAGTCTGGCCAAAGAGGAAGCCCCGGACTACGTCACCAGACGCCGCTCTCTGCATTACGCCTTTCGTGCCACGGTGCATGTGCCGTTTAACTGCGTTCGCACCTTTTGCATTTTACTGACAGCGCTCGACATCGATACACCCTTTATATTAATCCGATATATATATACTTATATATAATCCAAGTCTATTTGTTGTCGCAGTATACATTCTCCTATAGAAAATTCTATTTCTGCGATGACCAGACGATTCTGTTCTGTACGACCACCATGCATTATATACTAGAGCGTTTCTAACAGAGTAAAACAATAAATAGACTCTCGTTAAAAAGGGTCCTCGCTACATCTGTCTGTATAAATAAATCATATGACCTATAAGGCACGTTATACCATGGATATACGTGTAAAACAAGGGAAAATTTTTTTCTCTTTTCCCAGTAACACAATTTCCAATAAGAATCCCTCGCCACACCTTTTCGGTGACATCCGCCCTTTGCTCCTGAGTTTACGGCAAATTGGCGACCAACCTTCGTCCGTCTCTTCCGATGTAATTGGCAACCGATGTACAAGAAGTTTTTCCTGAGACTGGCCCCGATGTAATTGCCAGCAACTAGTATCCTGCATGTACAGCGTTGAGCGCTTAGAGATGGCTTTGAGTTAAGATGAAATCCGATGATGTATAAAATTTTTGAGAATTAATAAAAAATCTATTTTAGCTAAAATCGAGAGATCTCATGTACAATATTTTTTTACGATCCTGAATATTTTATGAGTAAATCTTTTTTCAAATTCGTGTCACTTTTTTTTCCAGCGACTCCGTAACGGACGTCAGAGCCAACTCCTGCCAAAAGGGACAATCTAGAAAGGAATAGCGGAAGTGGCGACTCTCGCATCGCGTGCCCTGTCATCTCGCGGCTCGTAAACCTTCTCCCTCGTCCCTGTCTTCGTCATCCGCGGCTCCTTCGACCAACTTCACCTCGTTCTGTCTCCCCCGGGTGTAGTAGGATCCTTGCCACCCGCGGATAGGACGTACCCACGCTCGAGAGCGTTCGCTCGGCCGCGTAATTGCTCCGCTACTGATTGACTTTTGCAGAGTTCCTTTTGTGCGACTCGCCGCCTACTTGTCTTCTGCCGCTCGAGCGATTGTCCCTGTGCTGTAATAGGCATTAATTCGGGGAAGCATCGGACGCCGGTTGCCTCGTTGCTCGGTTGCTCAACTCGACGAACTCGAAGCGATCCGACCTCCTCCGGATGACCCAGATAACTCCTCCGGCCAATCGGAGCGCGGATGACTTGTCTAACGGATCAATAAACTGTGTTGTCAAAATAATCAATAGATCGATACCGGGATCAAGTATTTGTTTATTCGCTATTTTTAAAATCGAATCATTTTTGCTCCAGCCACCGTCCGACTATCGATTCCCTGACGTGTCCCGGGTTAATTTTTTCGTTTTAGGTTATTCCCAAATGACGACTATTAAAACGAATTTTAAAGTCGACTGCGAACGATCTCCCACGGCTGTGACTGTGGGAGGCATCTCCTCGTGCCGCGTCGTAAACGCCGAAAGAGATGAGCTGGTTAATGCTCTGAGATAAGTAACATGGCGTATAAAGGAGCCGCTTATGAAATGAGAATAAAGCCCTGAAAAAGACTTGGAAAGTGGGATGGCGCGGAACCACCGAGCTAAGGACGAAGGCGGTCTCCTCTCTATTATTGGTTTACGACTGTCATGGACAAAAACGTCAAAACCCACCCGGGTGTCTCGGGTACCGATGGTAATACCTGCTATGGAGTTATCAGTCAGTCTGGGCTATGAAAAGAGCATAACGACGAGACCCGGAGGAAACGGTCTGACAATGGCGTCTTGTACGTATGGCGTGTCTCCTGGAACAAAGTTATCTGGAAGATGCTGTGGATGTAGATTTTTGTTATATATAATACAGTATTCGGACCGGATATTGGGTATGGTTTTTTATGCCATCGATAATCATGATAATTAAAATCTTTCCGACTTTAACAGGGATCCGATTGTTAGTCAATGAGACGGATAGGATCCTCTTCCCGGAAGGATTGTCTTTTTCCAAACATCCCCTTAGGACGGCTCGGACTCATTCATAAAGTTTCACCGCGATTCATCCCACAGGTGTATCTACGATTCTTCGTTATGAACGTCCCGAACGTATCAATCGAATTCCAACGTAGTATTTCCAATAAGTAATATAACGTGGAGATAGCCGATATTGCTCTCTGAATGGATCCCAGTCAGGTCGGCTACCGGAGCCGATTTTTGATCCTTCGTCAGGCCTTCGAGAGCCCTCCATTAAGAGAAATTCACCTTTTGCTGGAACAATGCCATTGTCCAGCGATAGCCTCCGCGGATGCTGGTATTTCCGGTTGGTTTCGGCAAAGTATTCTTTATTTTTTTTAGGGTTGGTTTTCCTTTGAGAAGGCCATGACCAATTCACCCCTTTTGGGAAACAGGTCGGAATGAAGACACCGTTGCTCTTTGAAAATTTTTAAACGATACTTCCGTACGTTAGAATTAGATCACACTCTTATCCTTTAGACAATGCTTTTTTATGAATTAGATTTTTTGCTTCTCGGACAGGTCCATTTCTATACGACTTCATTTTTTTGTATCTTTTCAAACGACCGTGAATCCAATTTTCACGGACTCTGTTCAATCTGTAACGTAGCTTTACAAAGACCAAATTCATGGACAGAATGACAAAAATTCTGACTAAATAAGATCACGCATGTGATCATGTGCGAGTCGTGTGTCATTAGCAGGTAGCTTGTTAGGCGGTAAGGTTTGTAGATAATGGCAGGCATTACAACACGCGACCATCATTAACTCCTTCTTCTATCCCTCGAACACGAGAGACAAGGCATAAATCATTATTCATAATAACCAGACGCGACAAAAAATTCCTAACGACAGATCCTGGCTACGTTAAATGCTCGACCTGCCGTTCCACCTCATCGAATACCCCACGAACTCACCTTAAGATATTACATTTCGCTTTCATGAAAATTCACAAAATTATCCACAGAAACAATATCAATAAAAACTTAATAGTCAATCCGATTCCAGAAACCCCACTACTATATTACAATCCCCTAAAAAAATAACCGACGACTTCCGGTTTCCATATGCAGCCCCGTCGCAAAGGTACGTTCCAGAACCTTCGAATAAAAATGCCATATGGCGAAGTGCTATTTCGGACCGTAGCCACGAGTACCACCAGAAGCTACCAACAGGGAACACGTCTTCATCCAAAGGCATTCATCAAAGTATCGGGAGGATCGAGAAGATCGGCCACGTCGACGTCGTGTGGGTCCGAGCGTGCCGGACATAACACGGCGTCCCCTGATCGCGCTGGTTTTGCCGGTGCGCGACCCGAGTTTTTCGCCGTCCTCTTCTGGCGGCAACTACTGCCAGGGAAGCCAGAGTGCATTACACGCAATTAGACGCCAGGGTGGCCCCCAGGTATGTCCGACAAACAGTCCCCAGACCAGTCCACTCCTCTTTACTCCATCTTCCTTCCAAGTCCTTTCTCGTCCTACCGAGCTATCCGATCGTGTCGTGTCTTCGTCCCTCCACCTCCCCTCTACCTCCCTCGTCCAGCCTTCATCACTGACTCTTCGCCAAGTCCCTCGAGGGCACGGCTTGGGAAACTACCAGCCAATGTCCGCCATTCCCCTTCGAGAGGGAACATTGTGTACCTACCTCTGTACCTCCGTGTAACTCGCCGCGACAATTACTATTGTTGCCAGTTCACCGTGTGCGGTCCATGATGCTAGTTCACTTTGTTCGAAGTGATGGACCCCGGGGATGAAAAGGGGAACAGGGAGAGACTAACATCCTGTTACGTATGGTAGAAGGTATAGATCTCAGTCTTTTTAATTTTACCTGCCAGAAGAGATATGTGTTAGAACATTTTTTTTTTTTCATAAATCTACAATTTTATTTCACCAGTTTGTTGGTACTTACTTTCTGGGAAAAATGAACTTTTCTATCGAATGCCCAATGGTTGGGGGACGTATGTGGGTATGTGTACATATGTCGTATAGACAGTCAATGGCTTTGGACGCTAACGATCCAGTGCCGCGCCGGGAGGGTTGCAGAAGAAGCGCCTGGCACCGTTTAACGCAGGATGCACGTAGCTCTCAGCTGCTAAGTGTAATTACAATCGGCGTAATTAATTTAACTGAAGCCAGCACTCATTTACTCCGTGACTACTCGTTAGTATCTTCCTTTTGACATAGCTCAATGTGTTTCTTTAACAATCTGACTTTTCCGAGGTTACGGCTCATGCTCGGGTCATTCTTCCTTTTCGTTTGCTCAGAGCCGTCGATGAAATCGACGAGGGACATTTTTAATTAGTAACCAAGAATTCGTTATTTTCATAGATTTTTGCCGAACCTGTTAGCACAGTCGGTGCCAATACGAATACAGTAATTGTCAAAATTATATCTTTCTTCGATTCTCTAATCTCATCTTGCATCTCATTCGGCTGACACAGCTGCTTGCTCTTTCCTTCGAGTGTCTGAATAGCACAGAAATGCTGAGATCAGCCGCTTCGTTCCATTGGCCGAAGTCGTCTTTGGCGACACGAGCCAGGATATTCCATTATGCTTCGTTGCCTCCTACGGCGCTGGGACATATCTGTTCCCTGAAGTTGTATTGGGAATAATACATTTTTCAAAACTTCACGATCTTTACCGCGCCGAAAGAATTGATAAAGAGAATGGATCCGGGGATTTTCGGGTAGTTTGCTTAAAAGAAGCAGAAAGAAGGAGAACGGTCGGGACACGGTGTCACTTAAAAAATATAGGATCCTCTTCCAGCCACCGATCCACGATTCTCCAGCTATACTCCGTCATTGTAAACTCTCGTTCTACAAGGCACGCCGAAGCGATCTCAAGCCATTGTCAAAGCGAGACCTTACGATTGGTCCGGACTGAACCTCCTAAATATTTAACTGACCCAGACCAAGTTCCTGGCACCAGGTCTACTTTACTAGGTAACGGTTGTATAATATTTTTTAATGGCAGTCTCGTGCCCCCCTGGCAAAAAATAGGGAAATAAAAAATATTTTATTTCTAAACTAAGTATACTTCGTTCGCCCTAAGACATCCGATAAATCTATATAGAGCAATTGTGATCATGAATGAAGAATCATTTGAAAAATGATATCGATCTTTCCGAACCAGCTAAAAGGCGCAATCTTCAGGTCGCTAAGGTTCGCTCTACCCGGTGGTTCAATTAGCGCAGCATCCGATGGGACAGCAGGGTGGTGCAATTGCGATCTGCCATATAAATTTCTCAGTAGCCCGCGAAGACTGGCTCGAGCTGGCTAACTGTGCAGACTTTCTTGCGCCTCGTAAACCACGAAGAGAGCAAAGAGTCGTTCTCTAAAGGGTATTAAACGCCTTCCTTGTAGGCTAACAGATGATTGCTCGACGACAGTTACTATCTGGAAATGGAGCCCAGGTAAAACAGCAACAAGGCAACTACAGTTACTTATTACTTGGCAACAGCACTTTAAACTGCTCGACATCTAACACCCCGTGTTCTCACGCCTTTGACGGTCTCAGGTTGACTGTGACGATTAGAGGAATTTCAATGATAATTCGTACCGATCGAGTCATCGTCGTATTGGCCTGGGTCAACGGAAGATCGGTATAACCGAACCGAGGATACTTGCCAAGCACTGTCCTACCGGACTCACCGTTAATTCATTTCCGATTACGCAACACTCCCCGAATCCTCTTTTTGTCCTCTCAACATACTTCAACTTAGAAAAAAGAAGCGCGGGCGTTTCTGGCAATTTGCCAAAAATCGCCACCTATCTCTAAGCCTCCGCCAGACACCGGAGTGACCCGCGAATAGCCCTGGTCATCCCACGACACAATCGCGAAGATTCGCGAATGAGTTATGCGTCGCTCTGCGCACAGTTTGCCAAGTGCCGCTGCTGGTTGAGAAATGTTTTCGCGAGAATTCGTTCGCTTTGCTTGAAACTTTCAAAATTTCCATTGTGTCGACCAGTGAAATACATGGTGGGTTATCGTTAGTGTGTCCAAGATACAGTGATAAGAAAGTGATAAAAAATTCCTTAAAACAGAATTACGCAATTGTCATTTGCAAACTAGTCAACCTTTTGGATAAATTTTCCAAAATTCTAGGTCAACCTATATACCAAATTTGTATGGATCAAAAAACCATAGATCTTATGCTTACTTATATACATACTATGCCGTTAAATTTATTCGTACATCTAACTGTCAAAACTGACGGACTGTAAACGTAACGAGAGTCCCAATATAATCGCGAAAAATATGACGCATGCGATTTTCCAAATTAGCATCGTACTAAATGCACCAGATTGACTGTTAGAAGTTCTGTTGTTGATCTCGATGCATCCAGATGCGCCGGAATACTCATCGCCTGTCAGTCGTGCCTACCTAAGAAAACAGATACCACTAGAAATCATGAGGCCCATAATGTGCGCGTAATATAAACCTCGTCCTAAAAATAATCCCAATTGTGATACAAACTGACGTTGGGAAAGAGGTTAAGTTATGAGAGAAGCACGTTAGGGTGGGATAACAAGTAATGGAATTCTTTCTCGGGTGGCTTAAGAGGCTACCGTCTGCCGAAGCGGGTTTCTCTGTTTTTAGTTTAGAGTCGGATACCGCCGAACAAGGATTCAAAAGACGTAACGGGTCGATTCGTTCGAAGTGAAAAGAAAAAAAAAATGTGGGAAGATATGGTACCTATCGTTAATTTCAATTGATAAGATAGAAAAGAATTCTCATTGATGTGTATAAAACCAAAAAATTAACGCGTACCAATAAGTTTGATCTGGATAAAGAGTGTTGCTTTACAATATGTATATAGGGTGGTCCACAACGAACGCACTGATCGGGGTTAAGGTGCCCATAGAATATTTACGATAGAATCAATTCAGTCGGTGCACCTGTAGTAAATAAACCTACTTGCATTATATACCTGATGGCTAGTTCTTTGAAAAAGTTGCTGCTTAGTGAATGAAAAATATTTATATTGGCACGTACGACAGGTTTCGTTTAAAACGAGTAATACGTTCTGCTGTCTTTAGTCGTGAATGACAGTAGCATTTCGCGGTTGTAAAATCGTGAGTTCTCTCTATGCATGACTGAGAGGTGCTATTTTTAAAGAGAAGCAAAAGAATATGGGAATAACTAGGCTGGCCGTAACGCCAGACTGAGATCTGGTAAATGCACTTTTAATATTTGACTTCGGACCCTTAGATTTTATAAATAGAATACATCGTCATCTTGATATATTCGATTCGTGCGTGAAAATAATTTTTAAAGGACAATCGGTCAGGGCTGTTTAATGCAATTGATATCTATAACGAAGACGGGGTGAAATGTCTCAATTTTTATGGAGACTGTACATACATCATTGATCGTTCGTATTCATCCTGTGACGTATTATAGTCGGCTACGTGACAAAAATCTGGTGAATTTTAATATGGCGACGTCCTTGCGACGTCTTGAACGACGGTGCTATCTTTAAATAATTATTTTGTTTCCGTGTTATGGTAGCATAGGTTCTTAAAGAATTTTTGGAATTTCTTGTTTGTTTACCAAGAGCTCATCCGTGCTGGATATGGAGGAGGATATCTGTAGTATCGAGAGGAAGGAGCGACGTAGGCTGAAGAAGAGAAAAAGGGGCACGTCGAGTCTAAAACGATTCTTCAGGAAAGGTTAGGATCAAATTTCTGGTGTGGTATAATTTAGCCTGTCGTGAATTTTATTAATTTATCGTATCTTACTTGTTTTCGTCGCTGCAGCCTGGTGCAGAGTAAACACTGATGAGGAGGAAACTAGCTACGAGGATTCTATCGATAAGGAAGAACGTCCACACCGTAAGTACTGCATTATTCTTTATTTCAGGTGAGCTGTACCGTCTGTAGATAAATTATGGTTTACTCTTGACGGAAGATAAATAGACTAGCGTCCGTCTTCGGAGTCACTTCTTCGTTTTAAGCACGATTTTAAGGCATCCTCTACCATGTGTTATTACTATATCCACGGCCTTAAGACTGTGCTTCGTCTCAAACACTGACTACGAAAACAGACCTAGATATCGCTTTGAGTTTCATGTACCAGAGATGAGTAGGGAGACGCACAACGCTACGATTTTACGAGATACCGAAAACATGACATAAATCATCAACAAAACATAAATCGTAGCGGCGAGTCTGCAACTAGGATATCGTGATCATTGCCTCCGTCGATAATACATATCCCGTCGTTGCCTACCGTCGTTGAACTACACAATTCACACAAGCGACAGTTTTCTAGTTAAGGAGAGTCCGGAACTTTTATTTACCACTTTCGTAATACTTAACCCAAGAGTGATATAGGCATTTCGTGCAGTGAGCATCTTTCGGTGCATTCGTAACGTTAATGGCTCGGTCGGTAACTTCACATGCGGTTATCCACGATGCGCAGGCTTACGTGATACCACATGCGGTAAGATACCTCCATCTCTTTATCTTCGGTCAGATATTCCATAAGGAATTGTTTTTCATTAATGGTAGATATTAATTAAAATCTCCCAATAAATTATCTTACGCATTGAAGGATAGCTATGGCATAGAAAAGTGTCTAGGGCTTAATGAAATAATTTGTAAGTGTCGGTAAAAGAAAAACAATCATGAGCAGTAAATCGGAAAAATACGGCGCATGATAATACCAGTTATCTATCACGCCTATTTTCCCGATAATAGAAAGCAAGTAAAAACTTAAGTAAGACCTAATGAGGTATTTGCGCAACGAGTAGACAGCAGCTTGAAACTTTCACCAAGTAAGATTCTACGAGGTGGCGATAACAGAGAGTCGATAATTGAATTGCCCAGTGAAGCGGTCCATGCAATCTGCTTATGATGCTGCATCCTGCAATTCAGGCTGGATTTTACCTCTTACATCAAAAACATTCCATCGTATCGAACACTGGGAGAAATTTATGTGTATACGGTTAACTCAATGATATCCCCTTTATTATCGATGGAATCTTAAAGACGTGCAGGAAATTACGAGGCTAAAGATACTTCCAGGGAATTACGAAGAAATTTCCAAAAAACTTTCTACCGTATCGCGACATAAAATATTCACTGATTTGGCCGAAATATTTTTATGGGTAAATTCTAACGAGAACAATATTTGTTTTCATCGAAACAGAAATTAATTTGTTGACGCAACATATATAGCCCCACTGATAGCAAAAAATTTTGATACAGATGCACTTGGAAAAAGTTTCCATTAAGAAATGTAGTTTTTGAATGTACATTGTTAGTAATGTGGATCTAAAGTAAATAAAAATTATTTTATTGAAATAAAATATTAGTATAGGAGTCTTTAGGCATCTTACAGACTCTTTGGGAAATTTCAATTGTATTTTCAAAAATTTATTACTTGCATTCAGTCAAAATAAAAAAATTTGTATACATATATTTATAATTGTAGCAAAAGCCAAACTTTTCTCCTTTATCAGTTATGACTCAAGTTCTCCTCTTGCTAATTCATCAGCATACCAAGTGATTTCCATAGTAGATTGCAACATGAGAATGCACTGAGACGCTAATCACCAGGTCGAGGTTTCAGCAAGAGGTCAACTTTGGTCAGAGGTGCAAGCAGCTTAGCAGCCACAGTGTATACAACCCCTAAAGGTCCAGCACAAAGTAGATGCCCAGCTTCTAGAAGGATGCAGAATATATTAAACGGGTCGATACAAAACCGCAAAATAGATACGCTTACAAACCGGGTGTACAAAATAACACCATAAAGTCATACACATATACCGACAAGAATGCAAAATCTTTAAATAAACATTACTGTAGATTCGAGCTTGAAAAATTTAAACATTCGATAAGACACTCTCAGATAACCCTTCACGTAAATAATTATTACAACGAGCCAGGAAAATTAAAAAAAATAGTAACACCGGATATCAGAATTGTCTCGAATAAATCGCCCACCCGTTGTATTATCGACGTCTCGAATATTCCCCTGAGGACGATACTTCATCCCCCTTACCATGACAATCAACGTGTTAAGACTCCCACCCTGAATTTCTTGGATGATAAAATGAAAGAAAGAAAACACGTACCGTTGCGGGATTCCGTTGAGTGGATTCTAAATCAAAATCCACCCCCGCCAACCCTTTCGCTTTACTATCTCAGAGCATCCCTCTTCTCTTGCTTTCCTCCCACGTGTCACTTTCTGTTTTGCTTGTCTTTCAGCACACCTGATGTATATTTGACTATTGACAAATGACTTGGAAAAATAAAATCCAGCTCGCACGAGCATCTATACGTGTGAGGTTAGCAGATCGACTTTCAACGGATCACAAATAAATGACAGTTCTTTTCGCATGCAACTGAGTTCTATAGTTCATCGTACATTTTGGCAATAGTCCACGCGAGTTAACTCGCAAACATCATTTATGGTTCGTACACACCATAACTTACGTCCACGCGATTGCTTTATCTTTTCAAGAAAGGCAAGAAAAAATAAAACAAAAGACTCCTGTAAAAGCGAGAACTTTCTTTTTACCGCATCATTAATTTTATCCAGACGTAATTGTCGCGCCGTGGTACTACAATCCCATTAACGGAAATTATCTTTCCTCCTCTTGATCTTTCTTGGTGCCTCGTATCAAGACAAAAAAATCATTAAGAAAAATCATCCTGATAAATCATCATAAAAAAGTATATACGGTAGTTGTAGTCGCAACAGAAGCAATGATCTCAGGTCGCACCTCTAAATTTAGTTAGGCGAAACGCAGGCCCGGGCATCCATCTACCCTGGGGACAATGGGTGCCATCCTCTATAATCTTCCCCTGTACCACAACATCCCTGCCGTTTGAGTAACGTCATATACGTACACACACTATACATTTGTTCTCGACGCCCTCTCTCTATCTCTCTCTGTCTCTTTGCGAATCTCTACGAGCAACAATGCGCTTACATTCTCAGAAAGATTGCATTATCACGAGGTCGGATTTACACAAGCGTACGGTTAAGGGTTGCTATAATATAACACTGTATACTGTGATACGGTACGCTGAAAATCTGCAGAATATGAAGAGGACACCCTTAAAAGAGTCCTTAGGGCAAAGTAACTAAGAGTACCTCGAGATTATATATATATGGTGTATGTTAAATGACAATGATAAAAGATACAAGGGTAGCACATAAATTCGTAACTTGATATTTTGTTATTTTTTAATTGAATATCCAAGGGTTGCCACGAAAAGGATATAGGGCAAATAAGCTCTGCATGAATATATTCGATCATGTTTATTGCTGTAAATGGGGTTGATCTGAAAAAGCACCCCTGGCAAAATATCATCGACATATCAACGTACGCGCACGTGTACAGGTATATTCTCGTGACACTTTCACCCTCCCTTATGAAAACTCGCGAAAACTTATTTAAGGGTGGAATTGAATCGCAGGAATTTACCTTATCACGAATCACTCCTCGAATTATTTAACCTTCCTAACGCGCAGTAATAGTACTTTCAGATACATTTGTGACACACTGTACCATATTACTTTCTGTCTTCACCCTCTATTTATCAATTTGTCATTCTGTCGCTCGATCACGGCCAACCACCCCTTTCCTCCCGAAACTCACACACGCCATGTCCACCCTTTTACGATCTTCGCGTCTCACGTATCCAATGGACCAAACCGCAACGTCCCAACGTCCGTCCTTATTGATTTTCATTTTTTGCTCATATAAAACAAAGCAAATTTATAAGTTAATATATATGTATAGATACTGATTAAAGACACGATTCTCTTGTTCACATGTATTCGAGTACTTAGCGTTGATGAGATAATTATTTAATCAAAATTACACTACGTAATTAATATTTACGTAATTCTGGAGCATTGTTCAGTTGTCTCTCTGTAGTTTACTTTTTTTTTTACTTCTCTGCTATTAAAGTTCTCTGTGGATGCTGTCTGGAGCAGAAGGCGCGTTGGACAATAGGAAACGGCGTCATAAATGATAGCGAGAAAAGGAATGCTTTTTTTAGGAAATTCAATTTTACCGAACGATTGCGATACTATTTCTCGAACCAAGAGTTACAGATTAGGGTAGAGGGAGGATACAATTCGAGAGGAATCCAATAAGAGTATCCAGAGAACGGTTCTTCGACAACGGGAAATCGTCGTTTTGTGTTCGATTATCTTACAGAGCAGAGATAAGGCAAAAAATTGTAGGGAAAAATAATAAGGGTAGTTTCTTGCAACTTTCGTACGTTGCTTCCTACGGCAGTATAGTTTTTCAAAAAATTGATTAAAACTTTTTAATAAATTGAAATTCATTATTGAATAGACTTGCCAATCGGCATCGTGTGCCAGTCAAATGCCAGTTATGGCATTTCGAAATACTTTCGATATACCATACATCTATTACACGGATCTTATGTCAAAGGAGTTCAGGAATGACTTTTGGACACAGTCATTTGTATTTGGAGCTTAGAGAGTTTAGGCGAATTTGGTAATTCCAAGATGGCGAACGGTATGTTCTGGTCAGAAATTATTGTAGCGAGTAGATGGCGCAGCTTACCAGCATCTTATCTCCCTCGTCGCCGGAAACTTTGGCAATTAACGTCGTGACAGTTGTAGAATGGTAATCCGACGGACTTCCGTCCTGGCAAATCGTCACTGTTAAGTTTTATCTAGTCAAGGAGCTTCGGATATTATTATCATTATATTATTTGTCCCGTCGCGATAGACTGGATTCTCATTATTATTTAATAGGTCATAGCGTTTGCTGCAATATTATACAGTGATGGACACGTCTGTGCCCTCGTGATGGACATACGAATTCTGTGGCTATCACGGGAAAGCGCGTCGGGATAGATTTTCATTAAAGCCTGTCCATGCTAAAAAAATGGCGGAAGGGATGTGCCAAATGCACGTCGTGCAAAAATTGACGAAGCGAGCTGAAATTAACGGGTTGCGAAATACGTGCTGGTATTTTCGAGTACGTTTATGCTGGAGTTGAATAATTTGTACGCTAATTCTTTTTCTCCCCTGATACTTTCACTTTCTCGCAAGCAATGAAATCGAATTCGACAATTATAATGGATCTTGCGAATTTACCTGAGGAATTTTAAGGCTGTTTCGACAGCAAGGGAATACGCAAGAACTCAGGGGCTGGGAAGTTCCAATTGGAGGGTCGAGACTCTTAAGAAGACAAATGCAAATTGTAAGCAGTCATGGAGCTGGAATGCCTTTGGATTTCATTTTTTTTTTTTTTGTAATTTGTGAAATCAGAATAATTTTGTATATTTTTGGCTTCTTTATTTTTTTGCACTTTGCGTCATAATATTGAAAAGCTATAAGAAATTTTTTAAATTGAAACTTCACGTCAAGCTTATTCTCTTATATTGACACTATGTTTGATACGCTCAATATTCTCTCTTATTCTCGAAGGAAATGTAATTACCATCCAGAGGGAGAATGTGGTTCACCGGAAGCGAGACAACTCCACAGAGTCAATAAAACTAGGGCAATTTCCGTTTTACATTACGACTCGCTTTACGTGTTTTAGAAAATTTCTCTTGAAATACAGGGAATCGAACTGCTTTTATAAAGCAATTGTATTTACATGCCTGTGGGATCATGAACTGTGTTACGGTCTAGAAAATCAATTGAGAATTAAGAACCACATTCGTTCCATATATTATTTTCATGCAACTGTCTTATTGTGAAATTCCAAAAATTAGATAGAATGAAAAAAATGTGCGAAAAAGTATACTGAAAGGAGGATGAACGAGAATGAGAATTACTTTATATTAATTTCAGAAATAGTAAATATTAGAATGAATTACCGAATAGTAAGAATTTTTAATCTAACCCATTCTTCATTCCTGGAAACGATTGAGCCGCTGAGTCAGTAGTTATTGAGCGAAATTGGCGAAAATTCTCGCAGCATCCAGCAGAGCTGAATTCCCGGTCCAATTATGTAAGATGGATCGATCGAGCCATAATACATAAATAAGATGAATTCAACTCACATAATAAAGTTCAATCAGAGAAAAATAAAGAGAGCGGGAAGCCAATTAGCGTGTTCAAAGTTGCTTTATCGCGAAAGATAAAAAAGAGGCGGGGTAAAAAAAATTTTTAAAAACCAAGATCTCACCCAGTGGACACCGATCATGATCATTTATCTCAAGGGCTTATCCTACGCTTGTCAGATTTTCTAGACTGTTTTCACAAAACCCACCAGAGCATCCTAAGGAGGATGGGTGAGGAGCCAGAAGCTGTTTAATTAGCTCAGAATCAAATCAAACTCTAATTGCATTTCCCCTGCAAGTTTACTTCTTTAGGGAAAAAAAACAAATGTCCATAAAGCTCCATAAAACTTTCATCTCGTCTATTTGAAATTCATCTAAAACGGTATAATATACACGGAATATCATTATGGCCCCTAGGATGATTACGTGCGTATTACGATAACGCTAAAACCTGATAATGAAATGAGATTTAGCCTGACTTGATTATACAGTCCAGTTTCTATGGTTTTCCTCTAACTCTCCTCCTCCTCGTTCTATTCGGTAATCCCAAAAGTCGCCAATTTATCTGACTTCCAGCTTTGCTTTTTCATTGCCTCAGCTCGTTACTTCGGTCTCTGACAATTAAACTAACGAGTTAGCGAGTTTGAGTGGCAAATCGTCATTGTTACGTGTCCGCCTCAATTCGATATACAAGATTATCCATCTGGACCACAAGAGGCTGGGACTTTTATGAATTAAACATGCCCTTAGAAAATTTCTAGTTGGCTCGAATCTCGATCACGTGGCTTAAAAGCAGTTTTTATATTTTCAGTATATCACAGGACCAAAGGATAAAAATAATAATCCTGATAAAATTAATCGAGTGACCCTGTATAAAATATTTTTATAATTTTCAAATAATATCACATATATATATTCTCATAAAACCCAGATGAGAGTTAAAAGTTACACGATTTAAGTTGGTAACCCTTTTTCAGTCCTTTCATCCTTCAGTAATATCCTTATCAACTGATAAAGGATATTCTAACCAATAAAATCCTATAGTTACCTGGCAGTTATCTCAATACTTTGTTAATCTCGTCCTGATGACTCTTCCTCGTTTCCAACCCCTCCCCCGAATAAAGGACGACTACGTAGGCAAAAGGACGAGATACGTTGCATACTAAGATAAATGTTATCTTTACCGGATGAAACAGATGGTCTGAATTTGTCTCCTCTCGGAATAAGTACATTAGCTGAGAAATCCTCAACATGTGCTTCGGTCGACCGTAGTTTCGGATAAAATGATTTCTACCACTTCTTTTCCGTTAAAATCCACGTGAAACCGGATATATTTTTATAGTAGAATAAAATATTTAAAAAATATATAATAAGACAGTCTTTTTATTACGCGACGTTACCAGCTCCCATAATTGGGTGTGAATCGAGTGACGCTCACGGGCTGAGGAGAATGAAGCATAAATTGCAAATTTCCTGAAGGCATACAATTAATTAGAAACTTCTCTCCAGGTAGATGTTTACCCGATAGCAAGTACTATGACGAACTCTGCAAATTTATGGAGCGTTTCCAACGACCCGCTGGCAATATGCTGTTGGCCAATCTCAGGACGAGACACTGGATAGGTACCACAGATATTAGATATAGATGAAAAGATTGATCATCCAGAATGGAATGGCAAATAGCTTATTTATATGCATACGTAGTATATATGTGAATAATATATAAATGGATACAGTACTTCAATACGGTGATACGAATAACTTGAGCTTTTCGATGCTTTTGTATTCACAGAATCCACTATGGGTCCAGACGAATGCACGTGATACGATTACGAAGTTTTGCTAAGTGTTTGCAAGCATATGAATACCAAGACGGTTATACGCATTGATAAGGGGTGCATATGTGAATATATATGTTATATATATATATATGACACATATGTGAGTTGGCAGATCTTACATCGGAATATGCAGCATCAGAAAATCATGAAGCTCTCTGGCAGCTTTGTAAGTTCAAGTGGAAGAGGTTCAAATATGAAACTTGAAGAGATATAGTTATACCATATACACTGGTAATCGAGCTTATCGATAAGTGCAGATAAAGGTTAGTCGATCGTAACGACTCTTGTTAATTCGAAGAAAGTATACAAGGGATGATAACAGAAGATTGTGGCATAATAGTGGGGAACGTAAATTACATGATTTATCGTAAATTATACCGATGGTACATATTACTATCGCATCGCGACCCTCCATTTACACGTAAGGGAAATAACTCGGACGACCCCTGAAAGTACGTGCTATCATTGATTGTAGAGCATAATTTGCCTCGCAGGCCGAACGCTAAGGGTAGCAATATTTATTGGAAGGTTAGTAGATTTCTTTTTAACGATTAAGGCGTTATCGGTACATTAGGTAATTCAGGAAAGGATGAAACTACCCTTGAACTATATAAATTATTTTTTTCATAAATTTTGACCTGCGAAATTTTTTTTGCAGTCATACAAAGTATACGTCCGATACGGTTTACATACGTTAATGCGGTTAATGTCAATTAAAATTATGACGTGCGCGATGAATTTCATTTATGCCTCGGATTAAAAAATGTCGTAAACATTATTGTATTAAAGTGGCGAAGATATTGGCTAAGGGCTGCAAGCACATTTTGTTGACCTAATGGCAATTTTAGGGGTGGCAGGTGACAATAAATTTGCAACGCACATCCAGAAGGTGACTGCGCGTTCAGACGCACCAGAGGGCGCTACCTCTATTCGCCTAGTATACTGCCAATTTCATATAGCCACGAGATACAGGATATATACAGGGTGTCCTGTATAGTGCAGAGTGAGTGCGGAGGTTGCTGAAGAACACGTGGATATTTCGTAAGAGCTTTCCGCCCTGAAAAATAATCGAAAGCAGTACTTGGACCCCTTTTTTCCGGTCAAGTGACTCCTTGCGATCAAAGGGTAGTAGACGTAGGCACGTTTAAAGTCCCAGTGGGAATTTGAGTTCTTCCAATATGTAGCTACATAGGGGTAGATATA
The DNA here is from genome assembly GCA_030142655.1 of Trachelus tabidus. Taxonomy (NCBI): domain Eukaryota; kingdom Metazoa; phylum Arthropoda; class Insecta; order Hymenoptera; family Cephidae; genus Trachelus; species Trachelus tabidus. The sequence goes on from JARQTI010000328.1 coordinate 169,069, forward strand.
TAACTATGTGCTGGTAGGTGCGCGGAGCAAGTTGTACAAAGAAAAGTCCTAGAGGGATGAAAGTAGAGTTTGGATTTTTGGAAAAAAAAAATGTATTTTGGTTTAAGACCATTTGTTTTTTTTATCGACAAAGTGGCCGACGTCATAACTAAATTTATTTTCGTGAACGGTGGAATTATGGCTGTAGGCACGCATACTCTTGTACGGAAGAAGTAAAAGGATGGGTATCGACCGGAAGTCTTATTTTCGGGGGGGGGGGGGGAAGGGGGTAGGGAATGATGCAGAAATTGGTTTAGCCCGCTATAGGAACTTTGTCATCCGCAAGCTCATCTTCCTCATCCCGAGTGAAAAGTGTCGGTTTAATTTCCAAAGGTGGCTTAGCATAATCCCCGTTAAGTACACATTATCCGTGCAAATAATGGAGGAAATCGAAGGGAGGATTTTCCAGGACGGAATGACGCCGAGATAACGTATAGACCCGGTCCCCGCTCTCTGTCTCCTCTAAGGGCTGGTCCGCACAGCCTCCTTCCCCGAGCACTCAATAGAGATATTGATTCTCGGTTTCCCTCAAGTATCCCGAAACCGGTAGTTCCGAGCAAGATCGTTGGATCTGACCACAGGAAGTGGTCAATACTCGATACCATGACCAACCCCTAGTTACCAACCCCTGTGTGCCTTGTCGACAGTATATGGAATGCAAAGGTTCTCGTTCTCTCTATCGCATTTCCATTTGCGATTTCACGGAAGTGGGTTATATTATCCTAAAGCAACCAATTCCCACCCCTGTATTCAAAGGGGGTAGTACTGGGTAGGTGGGTAGGGTAGGTACCTACCTAGTAGTACCTAGGTAGACAGGAGGGTGGAAATGAGGAGATGGAGGAACGTCGTATCCTAGTGTTCCGATGGTATGGGCGACCATGGCAACAGGTTGCCTAGCAACAGCGGAGCTTTCATCCCCGTACAGAAGCGTATTTTTTTTACCAGGATACATTTTACCTAGAGAACAGAAATTTAAGCTCATCCATTATTTACGCACTGCGACTACAATAATATTCCAGAAAAAAGGAAGCCGCCATTTATCCCAAAAATATTTCGGACACGTCTACCGCGCCCACTCCTATTTCTTTCCGAGGGATGACGAGGGTACACATTATTCCTACTTCAAGATCCTACCGAGATAGTCAAAAACGGCGACTTCCGATATCCCGGGAAAGTCATCCTAGACACCTCGGCCAGATCGAAGCCGCAGCCAACCTGCCGACAACGCAATAACATTATCATGAGAATCGTCAACGTCGTGACTCGGTTTAATTACGCGGATTATATTATCTCCAAATATATTAGGTTACCCGGTATATTCCGATACCTACTTGTATCGTACGTGAACAGTACGGAGATGCCGATGATCCTGTCAATGAGATATCGAAGCGAGACAATATACAGGGTGATCCAACCGAAACGCACATTGAATTAACCTGACTTAAAAAGCGGCGGGTATCCGTTAATAAAATTCGAAAAGGGCAAAGGTCATGTGTGGTATTGTTTCGCTCGCTTCAATCGATGCAATTTAAGTGTACCGGTGAGAATAGGGAGTTTATCGTACGACCCTACCCTTGGAAAGCAACCCCCTATAACATTCGAAACATATGGACCATCTCTACGTGCTCGAGAGTATTCGAACGCAGACGTATCGTCCCTTTGCAACTATTATTTTTATTTACACAGTGCGGCGGAGCTAGTGATAATTTTTCTATCGCCGATGCGCGTTATCAATTACTTGAGCCTTATTTCGGATCATCCCTTAATACTTGCCCACCCACAACCCACCCGACCCCACACCAATGAAGACCCCGGTCATATCTTCTTGCAGCCGCATTTGCATATAAATGAAACGTTAAACGACAGCCACCCTTTGGACCACCCTATGTCCCTCGCGAAATACGACCCCGTTTAACTGAAATTCAGTAGCCCGTCGACTTCGTCAGAATGAAATCGTTTGGCTGCGGATAAATTAGTTTGGCTTCTTCGACCCTCGCTTAACCTATGACCTCCATACGTTTTCACAGATTACGCACACGAGTATACATATATTTACAAGCCGCATAGCCCAATGGTACTTACTGTACCATCTTGCTATCCCATACAATCCCTAACATGTGGCAATGATATCGTAAAAATTCGATGATATCGTCTTATATACCGGCCACCTAACGTTTTGGTATCGACTAGGAAATTTTTTAATAAAAATCGATTTTAAAGTAAAACCACAAGCATGCCGAAGTTAATCGCGTTCCTTCCAGTCACTTTGATCAATCAAAATATAAGCTTGGAAGGGAGAGAGGGTTTTACGCCAGGTGGTTTGTATGGTAATTTTCTTAAAAAAAAAAAAAGATACACAATAGTTAACAAGTCCCAAACGTATAATATAGGGTGGCACTAAAAGCACCATAAACTCCAAGGAGACGCTTAGCAATTCGTCAAATAGGTATTTATCAAGTATTAACAAGTGGATTCGACCGTAAGAGTTTTTAACTTTCCCAAAAGTACCAAGGGTGCTCTACCACTGTTCTATTATGCATCAGCACTGTGCACGCAACACGCCCAGGTAAACATTGGATTTATATATATATATATATATATATATATATGGTATACATATAGGTAACTATACAGTCTGGAATATGTGTTTCCTGTAACGACGGTTGAATATAGTGCGAACCCATGGGCAAACACATATTGTAACGAAACACAGAAATTTGCATGCATTTCGTGCAAATAGAAATCGACGACCCGATTAACTATGAAAATAGCTGCGAGTAGAACGGTTAGTGTGGATATCATTGCGATTATTCGGAAAATTACAATATATCCGATAAAGTGACAATACATTTTATCGATAACGAGGCGAAGCATTTTAGGAAGAACGTTACGTGAATTCTGAAACAAGAGGATGCTGGTTTGGCTTTGACAATAATTCCGTTCAAAGAGATAAATCCTTCAGGAACACGAAACGTCGACGCGTCGTTTAAAGCCATGCGGATATTATCGTTAATTTCTGACTTTTTTTTTCATTGCTTTATACGATTCGTGGGGAAATAGGTATTTTTTATTTGTCTTGTCTTATCGCTGACTTTTTTTTAATTGGTAAAATAAAATTGAATTTCATTGATTTCATGTTGCTTGTAAAGGCCATGCTGAAGAAGATTGTATAAAATTTTTGGAAATTTTATAATACAAATCATGAAATCTTGTCGAACAGGAAAATCGTGGAGGAACCTTCTGGTTTGTTGAATAGAAAGAAAGAACAAAGTTGCTGAAGGACTACTTCCATTTGCAGATTGAGTCGAATTCCTTCCAGGGTGAAACCCCTCGGGAGGCCTTTAGGACCTAGGTAAAGGTAAGACATCTTCAGGAATATCGGTAGGAGTCTACCGAACGATCCTTGGCAATAAAATCGAATAACCGATTTATCGTGGAATGAATTTTTCTATAAACTCGTTACATACAATTTCATAAGGGTTGCCACCCTAAACGTCCACTTTTTTCCCGGCCTAGGAGGTTCTCTTGTTAAAGACAGCTTCTGCGAAAAAACCCATCCACTCTCCCTTTATTCTTGTCAAACAAAATTATTTGGTGCACGCAGGTCGGGTATTTCTGACCCAACCCCTTGGCCGAGGGGTGGATCTAATCAAATTTAGAGGACAGACTCGGAACCAAAACAATCTCAAGACAAAATAAACAGAGCATCCCCTCTTTAATTTACTCAGAGGCTACTGCGACTAAGCGCCTACTCGGAGTCTTTTTTCTTCAACGTGTGTACCTGTATACCTATATGTATAAAACTTAATACCCAACATCCCTTAAGGTGCGTGCACAGAAATATGAATAAGTATCCAAAGTTTTTGTGTAAGTATGGTTTTTGTGGCGCACTAAGCCTGAGGCTTAGCGAGGAAGGGGAGAAGGGGGGGGGGCGGGGTACTAGAACGTAAGCATAACCAAGAGGAGTTAAATAGTGAAAAACAGGGAGTAATAATAGAGAAACTAAGAAAGCGAAACAACAACGAAACCATTAAATAAACCACTAAAACTTTCCAACCGGATGAACACGGTTAAGGGGGAAAAAAAAAATGAAGCGTCTGTACCGGGCATAATGAATCGCGACCGTATTTGCTTGGTGCGAGCCGTTACTGTACATGCGTTATATAATATGTATCGTTTACTTATCCGTATAATATTCGCTGGTCCTTTTCACATTTTTCAACCAAGAATAACCTTGAATAACCAAGACTGTCCCTTTTGCTCTAACCCTTCGAAAAGATAAGACTTTATCTAAAGGGCGACCCGTTAGATTTTCTGGAAAATTTTCAGGCTAGTCTTCTACGTATGCATGCTGTGCGTCTGCGCGCTTCCAAACCCTGACTACTATTACTATATAGATACAGTGATTCGAGTAGGTAAATGTTTTTTTTTTCGTTTTTCTTTTTCATACTCTTTCTTTTCTACTTCTGACTTTCCTTTTATCAGGACCAAATATCGCAATACATTATACGAGCGTCGCGCGAAGACATCGACGACACTTTTACGACCGACCGTAAGAAAGTGCGGCCGGCCACGCTACTGCGAATCAATATTTAAACTTTATAGCGGACGATACTCCTTTTGCGGTGTTGAATACGAATTTCTTTTTTGCTCTTGCATTTTTTTTTTTTACGTTTCAACGCTCTTACCATCCTTGCAATTATCATGGGTACGTTACCATGGCAACCGAATGTATCTTTCATTATTTATATAATATCGTGAAGGTTTATGGCTTCAGGCAATTATATTGCGAATAAAAAAATATTACCGGGTGTTAAATTTATCTTCGCTTTTCTTCTTCTCTTTTATTCACTTTTATTATTCGTCACATTATACCAGGAACGAGTCTCGTTTTACTAGTGTCGACGGAAGGCGATGGCATCGATGCCAAGTGTCTATGAAATTTAAATAGCCCGCCACTCCAGCCATCGACGTATTTACATGCCCCATTTATACGCAGAAGAATCGCGTCCCGCGGAATTAACGTGTCCGAGTGAAATTACGGGAATTGGGCATTACAGAGCGTCGAGGAAACTTTCAAATTCTTTGTCGCAACAAAGAATTCTTGAGGAGCCATAAATCTGACGTAATCCATGAAAATCCCTTGAATCTAATTATCGCCGTTATAACTAAATTTCATGATTTACTTGAAAAAAAAAATTTTAAAAAATAAAAGTTTGTCGTAGTACGAAACAAAAATACCCGCCAGCCATATTGGACACTATTTTATTAATCTAAAAATGATTACCTTTTTCCCCGTCGTATTAATAAAAAATTTCGTAATAAAAAATTAATAATAAATTTCAAAAAATCTCGTCGAAATTTAAAAAACTGCCCTGTCCGTCTTTCTCATAAAGAACCATCTGGTCCGTTCATCAAGAAGTAAAATGAGGATAACAAAAACTGTCGAAAACTCGAAATTTGATGTATAAAACTGCAAGAAAATACAAAGCAAACAAGAATAACGAGATTATAAGACGAAGAGAACAGAAACAATCCGCACGTCGTTTATTCGTCGATTTGGACGAGTCGTTTACGACGATTTCAGAAAATTCGAATTCAACTCGTTGCCAAAACTTATTTTTCAGTGCCGGTTTCGCGATAACTTTTTTCGGCGACAAGACCAACACAAGAATTTTATCCGTATCTCTGTTTGCATACAAAACTAATTTATTTCACTCGAAATTGCTTCCTCCAAAATAAATACGCATAGCTCGGCTATGCCTACACTGGCCGCGGGATCTTATCCGTAACGCGAATCTCTCTTTTATTTGAATTTCTCGAAGTTCGGAGATTACGCGCTACCATCCCCCCACTCCGACTCTAATTTATCGAGCCAATTAGCAGTTATTTGCCTCTCGTTAAAATCAGCCTTTATCTCAACCCCGAAATTTTTTCACCCTCTCGCAGAATCCCCCTGACCCCCCCCCCCCGCTCTTGACCCCCCGCGACTCGGCATCAATTTATTAACGCTACATCAGAACAACGGGACTCCGTGATTTTTTCGGAAGAACCCCCTCTTATCACTTTCTATTATTATACTTTACACCCTTTTATTTTTTTTTATTTTCGCCAACAAATCTCCATCCACGAAGACTTTCTTGAATAACTTTTATATCCTCGCTTCGTCTCCTCCGTGCATTGTCCCGTGCCATGTCTAACTCTCCTCCTCTCTCTCGCTCTCTGCTCATCTATCTCTATCTGTCTATGTCTGCATCCCTTTTTAGGTGGCTTTGTGCAAAATTTACCTTTCAGCAGTTCGGTAATGGCGCCTTGCGCTATTGCAAATCGATGAATACTCACTCAGCGGCTCTACCTATAATAGAGTCACCCCACTAGAGCAGTCAAGAGGTCCATCGAGGACCTGAGACTTCACTCGTAAAGAGTGACTCGTGGTTCTCAGTTTTTTTTTTTTTCGGAAAAAATCTCAACCCTCCCGCTCCCCTCGTCATTTTGACACGTACAAGAAAATATACGGAGCTCCTACAGATCGTCAATGGAGGGTACGATAAATTAAATTAACGTGGAAGTTGAAAATACTCAAAGCTTGCTCGGCTGTATGGATATTAAAAAGAGTCACGCAAATCTTCCATTGATTTGTTGCCAACTGTATATAAAAATAATACACAGCATCGTCAGAGGAGAGACGCTACCCGGTATAACAGACACACAGGACACGTCGTGAAAACGTGTCACGTGATTTCTGACTGGACCGCAAATCGAAATTTATTTCCGAGGTTGGCCATTGCCTATCGATTAATGAAAACCGATAACTACCGAACGTAGGAAAACGCTCGACACGATTTCGAGACTATTTTCACGGAAGTTTTACGATTCGTAAAAAAAAAAACCTTAAAGCGGCATTCTGGGTCCGTCTCTCTCTCTCTCTCTCTCTCTCTCTCTCTCTTTCTCTATTCCCGTGATTGGACCACTTTTACGGAAATACGACACAGCCATTGGCCTGCATCGATGATATAAAGCACGGGACAAGACGAAATTGCAAAAATCTCTAGGTTAAATCGCAATTGAAAAAATCTTCGCGGACACGTTCACGTATACATTTTGCAACGCGACACAGTTTCGTCAGAGTCTAAAATAAAAAAATACTCGCAAAAGTTATACTCTTATCAAAATCGGTTATCTCACTCTGAGATAACAAGTCAGACAAGGACGCGCGTAAGCCGCATAAAAGATTTAACGAATTGCAATTATGGTAAAAAAATGTTCGGAAAAAAGTGCATGTTAATATTTAGAAAAATCATTTTTTTATCATCAAGCAATCCTCATCGCTCAAGCATTACGGTCTGTTTACAGCAAACCAATTGCTCGTTATCTTATCGTACATCCATTGGACAAATGTACATAGATATATAATTATCATGTTAAACCTAATACTATATCGGAAGTTACAAGAATTCCGGAAATTCTATATGGATAACCATAGTAGTTACCAGTATTGTGGTAGACCTTAGGTGGTTATATATATATATATATATATATATCCACACACACCTAACCACCACTCAAGGTACCAGAGTCCAATTTAATAGAGCATTGCCTTGGTTTCTCGTCCGCAGTGAATCCCTATCCACTCACTAGCACCTTCAATGCCTCTTACAGCCATGTCGTCACCCATTCCCATTCTGGATGGACGAGCAATTCCCACGGGACACGTCGACGTACATACGTGGGACGTAACGCGAAAACAATAACGTACGAGTATAATAACGTAGCTACGGGACTGGAGAGGAGAAAAAAAATATGTTCCCTTCTGCACCGGTAAATGACTTTGGTAGAAGCGGCTAATGGTGGACGTAGATCGAGATTACGTGGAGAATGGAGAAATCGAAAGGATGGTAGTGAGAGAGATAAAAAAATAGTAACGTTACGTATATATANNNNTATATATATAGTATAGACGTTCTCGCCACTGTCCGATCGTTAAGGGGAAACGTTACCACTGGGATTCGAACCTGAGACGAGGCAGTTCGCATTTCTTGCTTTCCGTCGCGCCCGATCTAACGAACCTACCCCGACGCCTTTAGTTCTCCTTTGAGGGTTCAGGATTCCCTTATCATTACTGCACCTCGCCGTTGACATTCTTACTACTGGTTCTTGAGATGGCATAGAGTCCTTACGGGGTTTGACGTATGCGATACGATAAATGCATTTCTCTTTTAAATTCATGATCGGATGGTATTCGAAGTAAAATATCAATGTTGAGGATATATTACGTAAAGGAAAATGTATTGTTTTAATATTCAAATATTTTTTGTCGACTTTGTTGATGCATATGACTTTCTGCATGAATTTGCATTGAAATTAATAAATTTAATGAACATACGACATCTGCCGCACGGTACTGTAGAGGCTGCTGTTGTCTCATTATGGAAATGTCTGTGTCAACTTTGAATCTGTGTCGATATCGAATTGTTTTCCCTTCCGCGAAGTATGATACATTTGATTCTGAGAAAAGTAACAGAGTGTACCAGGAATATAAGAGAATCGAAAAATTTGTTAACCAGCATCTTAGATGATATAAATAGATTGAGCATCGTCGAAGCAATTTCTTGTGCTGCGGTCTGATTTTTTTTTGTAAAATTTTGATTTTCATAATTTTAATTGAAAATTGTCATTTTTATAATTACAATTTTGGCCGTTTGACATTTCTCAAATGGAAGCGAGTTCGCTGAACTCAAGAGAAGAGTTGGCATTCGCAAAGAAGGAAATCTACCAGTCTTTGTAAGCCAAGGAGCAAGTGCAAGGATGAATAAAAATGGCGGATGAGGAAGGTCACGAAGGAGGTTGGTACGGGAGGAGATCCAAGAAGGAGCCAAGGGGGTCTCAAGACGAAGTGGAGGCTGTCGCGAGCAGATACCAATTCCTGCTGCTAGCTCAAGACTATCTCGGGACAGTGCTGCCAACGTGGTCTCTCTATTGAAAACCTCCGACAAACACCAGCTGTATTCGTCGTACCGGTAGATACGTATAGCAACTTACCAGGGCTGTCTATAGTGGATACGGAGACAGGGATCAGCGGGGACCAAACAATTTCTCCATGCACTCTCTTAGAGACTGGGAAGTTATAAACACTAGGAAATGGCATCTGAGTACTCGCCAATGAGTTTCATCCAGGACTCCATTTGGCTGAACGTCTTGAAACCTGCCACTTGACAAATTACACTGGACCAGAGCAGCCGTTTTCCTTCTTGGTAAACTGCGTCTGTCCTTACTGACACTCAGTTCTACGACCCAGATACTGTCCACGAATAACTTGTTCGTAAGGACTGTTCGTCGAGTGAAGCAATTATTTTTCTTAATGATCAAGATCGATGTTTCGTAATAAGTATAACGAAGGTGCGAAGTGCATTACGTCGATTTAATTATTTTTTTGATTAATCGATGGGTGCCGGATTACTTTTAAAAATTACTCCAGATCCCTGGCACTTTGACTGATGGCCTTTTCTTTTTGCTTTTCAAGGAAACCATAGATAACACTCGTAAATTCCTGACGCTACGGAACGTTTGTGGAACGTCTTTTATTTTCACTTGAATTTTAGTAAAGAGTCTTTATCTTTTCTATCCGGTGTCTTTTTCTTGAATATCGTTTTTCTTTTTTTTTTATTCCTTTTTCTTGATTCTCTCACAACTGTCGCCGAACCCCCCCCCCCCCCTCACCATTACTGTCCGATCCCTGGAGATTTTCATCTTTTTTATGATCACCCTTGCCACGAACGTCTCACAGATCGACTTATCAGTCTCGTAATGTACTTTTCTTTTTATCTCATTCCGTCTTATTAAACAAAATGAACGAGAATCGAGGGAAAGTGTTTCGTCGCGCAACGAGGAATTACTGAAAATTGTGGAAAAGACTTTTCTCATTAGGTCGTATACTACCAAGAGATTTTTCTTGCGAAACCTGATATCACGTGATAATACGCTATCATTTTTTCATTCGTCCCCTAAGGCGGATGAAAAATTAATGAATTACGAAAGTATAAGAATAGACGTTATTTTCGGTTTTCACGTTGTTACCTTTTTGGACAAGACCAACTATGCTTTTACCAAAGCCAATTTTCATCCTGTTCCATGTTATTCATAATGGGTCGTGCATGGGGCAAACTCACGCAACTTGTTTCAAGCCTTTCGCAAAAAAAGCCCTTCGATAAACGGCTGCTTTTATTCTGTCCAGGGAACAAGCTTGTTTTCTCAGATCTTTGCTACAGCAAGTGAACGAGCAGCACCCAGTGACAGTGGTCGCAAATAAGCAGCCAGTGGATACGGAACATCCATGGTCAGACCCAACGGGCTCAATTAGAAGCCAGTTAACCCGGTCGTGAGTCCTGCCCAGGTTTGTTGAGACAATGGTTCAAGAGGACCATACAATGTACGCTGATTGGTAGCAATTTCTCACCCCAACACCGATCTACCCTTACCGGCCAATCCTGAGAGCGATCTCCCCCCTTCGTAAATTACAGCCCCATACGTCACACGTGTATCTCGGAGTAGTTTGTTATGTATAAAATATGCGATATTAATATTCGAGAGATTTTGCATACGATAAAACAGATAATTTATACTTGCAAGACAAACTGTAGAAAGATTCAAAATTCAATGATAACGAGTTGATCATGAAAGATATACAACGGAACAAGTTACATGAAGTAATGTATAGCTATAGGACTTGGGATGATGGTAAGGGTGAAATTGCCTGGTACCAGCCTGAAGGAATTTCTACCGGGAGCGTTTCCTGTTTTGGGAAATTCTAGTCTGGTCTGACAGTGAATGTATTTCCCAATCTTGCCAGGACTGCATACAAAGTGACTTAGGAAAAGTAAAGTCCCGTCGTCCAGGAACGAATCCGAACAGAAAGGCCGTCTAGGACTTAAGGGTGAAGGATTCTTCGAAGGATGCTGGATAAGGATCTTCGTCTGATTGAGACGAAAGTTAGCTTTGCAGACAATGCCAAGAACTTTTCACCATCCCTTACGCACACGTTTGCCGAAATCACGCGTGGCTTGAATTTCAATTAAAATAAAAAAAATTACCTATTTGAACGTTTCGAGGTACATTTCATTGAGTTACTTTTGTCCCATACAATTTAAGGGTTGATCGCTAATTACACGTCCTTTCGTTTAATTACCAATCTCCTGTTTTGTCATTTTAACTAAAACAGGCTGATTCCAACCAAGGGGTGGATATGCTTATCAGCCCTGGAAGAGCATCCGAATCGTGAAAGACTATTTTCACGAACAATCGGAAAGATGAGACACTGTACAAGTTTCCAGTTTTTCCCCTCTATTTCCGTCCTCGACAACCCTTAGTAAACTACCCCCTTCGACCTACCCCGAGCAGCATCCAATCCATACCAGTCTCGTTATTATTCTTCGAGTTGTCTGCAACCCAATAATTTTCTCGCGCGAGGGTCGTGTTAATCGATTCCCTCGAAAAGGGGGTGAACTGATACCGTCCTGTTCGAAGATACGCATTACACGTATTGCTACCCTTGTCAAACACAAATCGCCTTATCGTATAATCAATAACAAGCAGTTGAGATAATTTGATAAAATTTATAATGACAGCTGTTTAAAAGAAATTTTTAATGATCAATCACGTATGACAGCTGTCATCCGATGCCTTCAGTCAAATATCCATAGTAATTCAAGGCTTTTCCATAGATTTCGTTACATCGCTCACTCTTTTTTATCAGAGAAATCGTTATAGGCATAAAAGAGATCAGGGGGATGATAACTAAGACAATTAATACGTAACAAGTATCTAACAAGAGACATTCTGTCAAAGTTAAAGTAAAATCCAATATAACTCGAGAGATTCTCAGATATAACTACAGTCCCAATTCAAGACATCCTTGCCGTGAACTGTTTCCGTTCGAAAGTTTCAACCCTTCCAGTCCCGCCCCCCCCCCCTTCTCGCCCCTCGCTACCCTTAACGCAGTGAGTACTCTTTCTATATAAAGATCGCTACAGTAGGCCACGTAAGTATTTGCCAAGGAAAGCCAGTCGCAGAAGTCTGTCAGTACGTTTGCTTGTCATTCAAGAATATTCAATTCATTTAACCAATTTGATTAAAGCATTGCCAACCCTCTATTTCTACCCTTACCCATTTTCTCACCCCCTCCCTCCCCCCACGACTCATCCCAAGGAAAGTTACAACCTCTCAGACTATTTTAGTCGCTTCGCGATGCTTTTTGCTTGTAGGAAAATTTAATTGGAACCCTCCCCCCCTTGTCTTTCCACACTTACCTTTCTACGTTTACCTCGGTGCCAACCCCCCTCCTCTCGACGTCACATGCCGTAACGAGTACTTTATTGCTTACGTTGTCAGGCAAGCTGCTATTCGAAAATTCAAGTTAAAAATTTATTAGACACGTCACAATTAGACTATGTTTCGTACGTCCTTGAATACATGAAATTTTATAACGACCAACATTTGAAAAAAAAAAACCTTAATAAACTCTATGTCATAAATACATTTAAGACAATGAAAAGATTCTTAAATAAATATTTAACTTACTTTTAACAATTTTTATTCTCGTATTCATGAAACTTCTCAAGCAATACGCAGACTCGAGGAAGATTAATCATTCGCACCGGGTAAGGTTCTGTGGGGATGAAAAAAAAAATTAAGTAATCTCAAAAGACAGAAGGGTGAGTATCGCCAGGAGCAGGGACTACGTTATAAATGAATATTAAGAAAGTTTCGGGCTATTACAAATGTACCGAATACAGAAGCTGATCATGGCAGGAGCTAAGCTCGATAATTAAGATTGAAATCTGCCTCGACATGGATGGTTAATTTTATTAACCGTGAACGGATGTAACTGGAAGCTGCGAGCTTAGCGGGGTAGTGTGCAGGGGCTAAAGGTTCGTGTTACATGTACAGATAGCAGGACTCCATATTCTATAGCAGCAGATAAACCATTACTGTCTGACTAATTACTTCGGTCCATTATACATACAAGTCTTATAAGGGGTGACAAGAAGTGAGGGAGGGGAGGAATTCAGTAACATAGACAACCCCAAAATGGCAGATAAAATCTATAGAAATAATCTTAATAACTTCAGACTGTAAATAATTGGCAGACATTCCTACCAACGTGATAGTAAAATTACATTTCAATCCCGGCAGACTTTACCTCTTGAACGACCCTTTGATAAAATACATGTATTTTTTTTTCTTTTCTTTCTTTTCCCTGGTATACGTAGAGACAGGGAAACGAGGGATTCGGAAAGATATAGTTTGTGTTTCCTAAAATAGAGAATCGATTTGACTCGAATGCATTGTGTATTCGATACGAACACACGTGCAATCCAAACGGGTAATCCATGAAAAACGTATAAGCTGAAGTTGGCCGCAAGTCGATGATTTCGACAGTGAGAGAAGTTTGGTGCTATTAAAAATAACTAAAATTTATTTGATTAATGAGCTCACGTTGCCTCGGTCAAGGGAATCGTTGAATCGCGGCCAACTTCAGCTGGTGCGTTTGTCAATGAATATTTGGTTACCTTCTCGGGCACTCTGTTAAACGAACTCAAAGCTCTCTTCAGTGAGAAACTTTTAATTAGCTCAGCATCCGCTGACATGCTAGTGCATGGACCAACCGATCTGAGTTTTTGTACAGAGAACTTTTAAGCATACTATAAAATCCATAGGGACTTTAATTGATCCGCTTTTTATAAGCGATTGGTTTATATGTGGAAAGCTGGTATACCATTTGCCGGCCATTACTGTAAGTAAATGGTTATGTAATAGACTGTATATGTAAAGGGGAGACAGAACATAATTTACCTGTCAAGATCAAAGAACCGTCGAGACGAAGAGCTTTGTGGCAGCATGAAAAATAATGGAAGTATACAGGGTGCTCGAATTGAAAAGAATGCTGACGCATTACGTGAGTATATGAAAAAAAGAAAGAACAACGTGATGAAAAAAGAATGAGAAAAATGGAAATAGCTTTTAATTTTCCGTAGTAAATTTGCCTTTGTGACGCGTATGAAAATTCAGTTCCTACCGGGTAGTGCAATTTTTTTGTTTTCACCTTCGGGACATCGTCCAAGATTACGTCACGATACTCTTCTCCTCTCTGTTTTTGTCCCAGAGACTTCGCCGCTGCTACAGCCAAGAAGAGGGAAAAGTTTGACGATTTACATATTTTCCCGGGTTTCTGGTTAAAATCAAAATTTAAATAATGACCCAGAGGGACGTAAAACAACAGAGATACTCTCGCGGGATCGATTTCCGAGTGACTGATACCACAACTCGGCACACACTCAGACTCTGAACAATCCCATCAATTCTACTCCCAAAATTGTTTCCCTGAATAAAAAAAAAAAAAGAGAAAGAAACCAAGATAACAAATAATACGTTATCCCTGAGCTACCAATATCTCCAGTACAAACAAGTAAACCGGTATACGCATAATTTGCTACACCCCCTCGTTGGAATTGGAATAATAAAAATAGCCAAAAAAAGGCATGTTAAATTCGAAAATCCAGTAGAGAAAGTAAGGACCGAAGTGGGTCAGTTAAAAAAAAAAGTGGAATTTTATATAGGTAGCCAAACAAAAAAGATGAAAGAGGGAAGCATCGAAATTCCGTATGGTGCGAAGGACGTCAAGTATTCCAGTGCGCAAGGGCGTTGGCGCTGACGGCGGGACGTGAAGCGTCGGGACGCCCAGGGGTAGCCAGGGTTGGTGGTACGCCAGGGTGGAAAACGTAGACGAGAATCTCTCCTTCGCTCAGTCCGCGCCCCGACACGCACTCGCACGCACTTCGTCGAAAGATATGAGGTCGAAAAAATAAAGAAAAAGAAAAATAATTCTTAAACCGGTACCTTACGGAAAAGTCATTACGATTGGTTTTTCATAATTACTCGGTTTCTACTTTTTCTTTAAATAAATTGTTTCAACTACCTAATCACTCAAATCGCACTACCGTTGGACTGTTGGACGAAGTGTGAAAGAAGCTCAAGCCGGAAACTCGTTCCTCTACGTTAACGCAGACTTCGCCACGCGTTTGCTTCCATTAAATCTCGTGAGTAAAGATCAAAATTACACTTTAATTGGATTACTCGTCGAATGGATTTATTAACATATACCACAGCATCTCCATACTCGGTCAAATTTCCATACAATTTCATAAATCCACTTTTTCGCTTCATTTTGTGTATTCCCATGTATAAGCTTCCCAATGAGACACAATAATACGGCTGAATTATTCGATTAATTAATCAGTTATTCCAAAGCAGTAATACCCGTGCGTTAATAACAATCAACACTTCCGGTATTCTTGAACAGTCAAAAATTCTGTTGTATTTTTCATATAAAATTCATAATCTTTTTTCCTATACTAAAATAGCATTGAAAAAGTGCCTCAAGCTTATTTTTCAATCCACTTCAGCCAACGGATGACTCAACGCGCGTTTCCGCCTACGAGACTTCGCGTTACCGAAAACTCTATTTCCGTGGGAAATGAGGCGTTTGCGAAAGAAAGAAAAATAATAGAATGAAAGAAAAAGAAAAATTCCTAAATATTCTCTCTTTATCAACTGATACACCGTAACGAGCATATCGCCGTATTCGTATTCCAGAAGGCGCTCGACTTTACGAGCTTTTCCCACCCACTTCTCCTACTGTAACCCGTTTAAATTTTCTGCGTATAATAACGTTACGGTCCAGCGTCACCCTTACGAGGATGCAGCGTACAACGTTGCGAAAAAATACTATGGTGTCTTGACCCTCATGACGTAGATTGGAATTAGCATACTGGCAATTTCATTATCGGAGTATACATATACAGTGAGTCATTATAAAATTTGCATAAGTCATAAAGCCATTGTGTAATAAAGACTTTTAGAATTTTCAAGGTCAGCCACGAAGAATAATTTCTAAATAATTATATGAAATCGGCTGTTATTAAATATCGTAATGGAGTCTGAAAATAGTAGCTGCAATAAATAATTCAATGTTTAAAAATATTAAAAGGTGACAGAGCCGAACAAGGCGCCCATGGAAATTGTGTGTGTGGTACGTGGGTGCTTGCTGTGTCTGTGACGTGCCTTACGGAGTCATGTGTGTGACACTTTTAACGAGACTGTATAATACTCGAAGTAATTTGAAACGAGAAATGATCCTGTCACTGATTGGACTCTACGACGTTAGTTTAATTATTATTAACGAGCTAATGCATAATTATGCAGAAACTTCGCGTTGCATTAGATAACACGTGCAATTAGGAGAATCACATAAAGGGACGTATTTCTTTGTAATATTTTTGCACTAATATTCGTCATTCGTATCGTCGCGAAATGCTTTACGGGGACGTTAGAGGTGCTGCTGAAAAGTCATGAAAAATTATTTGGAAAAAGTGCATAAAGCTGCAATCACGATGCACCGTCCGAAAAATGCAGTCTAACACTTTTCGACCGGTTTCCATGAGTATATATCGTTTTATTCGTCTATTTTTTTTGGCGGTCCGGTTACGCTTGGCTTCGTCACTCCCGGCGAAAATAGTGCAGTTGCATTCTGTAACGTGCACTTTACGTGCATCGTCGAGCACTGGCTTGATTTCAGTGGCATATATATATATATATATATATATACATGTCAAAGGATACTTTTCAGGACTTTTTGTCTTAAGTATTGGCAATTTTTAGGACACTTGGTACTTTCAGGACCATAAAGCAGCACTCGTACCGAATTTTCCAGAAAAAATTTTTTGTTAGACACTCGGAGTTGTGATAGACTAAGAAGTAGTTCGTTCGGTTAAATTAGGTTAGAATTTCAATGTCACATGTCTCAAGGTTTAGTTTTTTTTTTTTAAATAACATATTGGTTTTACCGTTGTGAATGGCCTATGTCCCAGAAACTGTCCCTGGACAAGTCTGTATATATGTGCAGAGTGAAGTTGCCGAGGATACCTACGAACCAGTAGGAATGGCATCATTCGATACTCGAAAATACTCGAAACGAGGATCCATTAGCGTTTGAGAATCGTGGTGATAGAAATGTACACGAATCCAATTTGACATAATCCAGGAATCAACGTAAATTCCATTAGCAAAGCGAGAGGACGAAGATTGTATTTTGATAATTGGACAAGCACAGCGAGCAGCTTCCGTGTCATGAAACGCTTCAGGGAGGACATTTGTAAAATTGCTGCATATTGCAATTACGTCATGTTTATACACGTGAGCAGGTTGCACGTATGATTCAGTGTGGATGACATGGAAAATATGGAGCTTGAGATAAAAAAGGGAAATTGTAGCCGTTAGGTAAGAAGTTCTTTGTTGTCCTGAAACTGGATGAGGACGACTGCAGCATCCCACAGGATTCAGGAAAACTTTTGCAAGATTATTCCCCTCAAGGTGCTAAGATCTATTATATCGAAGTGGGTCTGCCTAACTTGGTCGGGAAGCTGGGATAGGTTTAGAGTGTTCGGAGGGTTAATCGGCAAGAATGGACCCCTATGGATCGTAGGGTGGCTGGATTGTGGGCATCGCAAGATTGGCCAGGATTGGCTGAGAGAAGGGCTTGGCTGGATACAGGGTTTCCCGGCAACTTTCGACAATTTGAAAAGGGTTGTGCAAAATCAGGTTATCTCGCGGATGCTGATGCGACGAAAGGTCACTTTTGGGCTCGAGGCGTTTATCGACGATTGGGCGGAGCAGGAAAAATCGCATAAGCGTATTGAGTAAAAATTTCGCTACATTTTTAGTCTTCGAACTTTTCGGATAAAAATGTTAAATTTTTATAACAGGATCATGCTTTTGAAATTTGGAAATTATTCAAAATTGCTTAAAGTATTTTCGTACAAGTACGAACATCTAGAGAGATGGATCGATTTTACGAGTTCAAAGTTCAGCCGAGGGAATCGTGGGTGATTGAGCAGAGAGCAGATTGAAAAGTTTTAATAAATTTACCAAATTACTCAGGTCGCCCTTGAAAGTTACCATGTCGTTCCCCAGATTTTGGATTCTCCTCGAATTCGAAACGACCGAAAATTTCCATTGGATAAAATATAAAATTCAGGGCTGCACCTATCCCGTATGCGCAACGGGTATCGTCCGAGTGAATGAAAAATGTAGATTTGAGAAGACTGTACTACAGCGAGAGTGCATTACAGCGCAAGAGAATAAAAAAGTGTAAAAAGAAAAATTCGTACCTCGTTAACGAACCGCTCTTGGAGAACGAAGACAAAAAAGTGAGCAACGAAAAAAAAAGATCTCCTCGAGCGTTTCTATTGAAAAAGTTTTATCGGTCTTCTGGACGCTGCAACCACAGCTAATATACACGTACCTGGTGAAACCCCATAAAAAAATTAAACTTAATCGACTTCATGTAAATCAAAAAAAAAACCTAAATGTCTCATTGACAATCTAAAGTTTCTTCCTCGACGTTTCACTTGCTTCGACACAGTAGCAGCCATAAGAGTCTTCCGGGATATCACCTGCTAGAATCGATAAACAGTACAAGGCACGATTCGCGAAAAGCTGTTTTCACGACGAAACAAAAAGATGCGAGCATGTTGGCAGCTTTCCACAAATTCAATTTCAAGGATATTCCAGTCTCCCGCGGTTCTCCTTATGAGGACTTTATCGTTCTGTACTTCTCTATTTTCATTCTTGTTCTTCCCCGTTGCTTTCTGACTTCCAAACTTCGACTTTTCGTTACTCAAATATGGCAGCCATTCAAATATTCTTACTGTACGGATTTATTCGTTGTTATAAAAGTATTTATAAATACTTTGAACTGTATCTATATCTATAGCTACTAAATTACATCATAGCTATATGGCTGACCCAAGTAACAAACACACGTAAACTGTTGTGTGGTTTAACGGCTGTAACGAGGACGCTGAACTCCCGTTTAAAGCTGCCGAGAAAGGAGCGTCTAGTGGCGTCGGGACGCTGTAAATTTTCATCGTAAATCCTATTCCGATTAACAGAGTTCAAAATATTGGATTACCCGAATCTCTTAATGCGACTGTTTCAAGGCTCTGACTTTTTCATCCGTTCACCTCCCCTCCTTCCGCCCCTATTCCAAGTCCGCCACACTTGCAAACCCAAATGATATTTCGAGTAAAACCTTTGAGGGTTCAAGCCAGTTTTACAGGAGATAGCTTCGCTCCTTGAGCCACGGAATCCGGAGCTTTCAACCCTTCCAATACCATGACTCACCCTTAAGAAATTTCCTTAAAAGATTAAACGATCAAAATCTCGATATTTTCTCTTTTCTTCTTATCTTAAATTTATATTCAAGAAACTTTCTCATCGACAGCCAAGATAAAGTTCTGGCCACATAAACGACTGCGCTTCGCTAATGCGTCTTTAATTGAAATTGCCCGAGCGGTGGGTCGAGTCGTAAAAATTTCCTGGACCACCCCCCCTCCCTCCTCTCGACCCCCTTGTAATCTCTTACAACCTGGCAAACCGATAAAATTATCAGTCGCTGTTTCACTATGATACAAAGTGCTAGTTACTTTTTCATTAAAGAAGAAAAAATTCTATCTCCTTTTTACTTGAAAACAAAAGAAGAAATCCTTCGTAATAAGAAAAAAAAAATGACCAGAAGGGTTCGAGCACGATGCTATCATAAATAATACGTTTATTGTCGTCTAATGGGAAACGTATATTGGAGCCAAGTAAAAATTTCCCAAATTCCCATTAGCCAGCCTATAAGAGAGCATAAAAAAAAAAAGTGGCTAAAGTCGCTCGGCCATAAAATTCATAATAGTCCCCGAATCCCATAATAATCAATTCACACCTCATTCTCTGTGTCCTTGAAAGTGAAGTCCCCTATGGCGATATTTTTTCTTTCTATTCCGATAACATATATTAAATTTAGAAATAGAAGACAGTTTAATATTATATTTTAATATCAATTTATTCAGACTCCATAAACTGGGTGTACCGGAATCTCTAGTTCAGTCTGATGCCTCAGTCTTGTTGGCGACGTGATCATAACAATAACGCGAATAATCAAAGTTGAGTAATTGCATTAAAACTGCAAAGGGGAAATGCAGTACACAGTCTGTACTGTATTATATGTATATATATATATATATAAGGTTGAATAAAGCTTGCAACCCTGAAAGCTTCTGAATATTCTGTGGTCCTGAACCGCGTCCTCTCGATCCTTATACCACGGCTTGCATAATGCAGCAGCCACGCTCCTTGAACGGCCTTTGCTTCTATTTCAATTAATTCTATTGGTTCGTATATGCATCCCTGCTCTAGCTTTGTCTGGACCATTACATTCATCGGTTAATTTGCATGAAAATTTCCCCGGCATCTCTGCACGCTTTATGCACCGATGCACTTCTGATTAGAGGATTGAAACCCTGACGACCTGCGATTGTTTTCGATCCCTACGAAATTAAATGATTAATATCTTAGTTGCGAATTGGGAATTTAACTAATTGGACAAAGAGAACGTGGAATGTCGTGGAAATATCTTTGTTATCGCTACATCGAAAATCTTATCAGAATTGATTCAGGGTGTGAAAGGATTTTTGTCCAGCTGGTTACCTTCGGTAACCAGGTCGTAAAGGTTCTGCAGGTCATGAGCTTACGGCGTGTCGTGAAACGTGAGAAAATGTTAAATTTCATTCGAGATATAAAACTTTGTCGCTTCTTATAGTCTCCGGGATGCTGCGTTTTACGTGACTGAGTTATTTCAATTGGCTGATACCGAAACGATGGTAAATTTTCAGATATTAATTTCGAGACTTTATTAATTTTCTCATCCACAGCTATAGGGAGGAAGCAGATCGGCCACGTCTGAACTCTAGCGCGACTCATTAAATGTAAATGGACCTTTAAGCTATCATGAATACGTCTACGCAATATTCCTTAGAAACGGATCATTTCCTTAACCCAGTTTCCATTTACCTAGTGCTTTATTAAATGTTCCTTTATTGGAGCTACCTATATATATACATACCACGGCTAACGTTAGTGAATACGTGTCAGGGTTAGATATTATATATTAATGAGGAAATACGACATAGAGATCAGGCGAGAATCTACGTCCTGTAGATCTTCGGAAATGCAATTTCAGGAAGAAAATGATATTCGTGCTTCATGGTTAATTTTACAAGAATGAACATTCACGTCGTACCTTCAGCATCTAATTCGTTTTCAAATAGAGATTTCTCTCTGGACCCAAAAGGAAGAATCCAAGAGTCGAATACAACGTTTTAAGCTTCCTCAGAAGCAAGGTCCTAACTTTGCCAGCAAGTAAATTTTCGACATTCAAACTTGGTAAACGCGTCGCAGAGACTTCTCGAGCTTTAACGAAACAGGTACGAAAGCTTTCACGAGCTTTACTCACTGGCGCATCGCTCAGTCCTTTATTGCTTCTCCTGCAAGACCGTTTCTTGCTTAAAGTAAGTATAGAGGAGCTCCAGGTACTGCGAGAGACGCGATAGTCGCACACGAACCACGTGGTAGAAACTGCAAGAAAGTGCATTGGGAACAATAACAAAGTGCAGCTAAAAAACTTAGTTCATAATATGGAAATACCACAACGGTTACCCGCGTAACAAAGAATTAAATGGCTGGTTATAGTTAATATTGCCTGAAGTTATAATCACGCAAGAAACGCATCCAAATTAATTCTCATGAATATCGAGAGATCCGTTATTAAATTTACATGACAGTTTAGCCAATCGCAAAAAAAAGGTTAACGATCCAATTACGAAAAAAAAAATGAATATCTCGTAAAAACTTTTAATCGTGCATTAAACAATTTAAACTTTTAATCCACAATCGTACCATTGCCATCCATCTAATCTGTGCTTAATTAAAAAATTTCGATTATCCAATAAAGACGCACCCTTCGAAACTTCGAAGGATATTATATTGGTGCAATAGGCTGAGAAGGTAGAGCAAAAAAACGTGTGCATACAGACGAAAGTTATGTAACAGGTGGTCTGAGCACTGTTAAGTACATATATATATATATATTTTAGCCTTATACGTCACTGAAATTCTTGGCTGGAGCCTCTCGACTTTCTCTCGACTTACGAATGTGAAAAGTATACTCCCCTCCCTTCCCACTTATTCTCTTCCACTTTCGCATACGTGTCCACATGTGCACACACATGAATATGCCTCTCGACACAACAACGCACTGTCCCTTTCATCCATTTCATCCCCTATCAAGCGCCCCTTTCTCCGCGAGGGTAGACATAACTGCAAATGACTTTTTAATTCGGCGCAATTTCTCTGAGCACCACTCGCGTTCCTTTACGATATGTCGGCAGCATCCCCTGGCTCCTGTGGCATCTCGAGAATTATTTATCTTTTCACCGCAGATAAGCGAATTAATTGATGATTTTCATGTAAACCGTATATCTACGTATATACACAGACAAGAATTCTATTTGCTAATAAATCTAGCGTCGCGACGCTAATCTCCAGCGAATCGAGCTGCGTCGTCCCATAAACATTTCCCGAATATGCTCATTATTTACAATTCAATCGACTGTCATCTTTCCTGATTGATAACGAATCGCGCACACATACGCAATATTAATCAGTACACATCTCGTTGCGTAAATTCCCGTATGATGGGCGCGGTAAGCTAATACCATGTTGCGGCGTCGATATGGCGTCGGTCTTGTATCCCTTGAAAGTGGCTTCCGCAGAAGGTTTAATTAGGGCAATGTTTTATCAAGAGGGAGTTGAAGCATGATTGATTACACATACATACGTTTATGTATAGGCAATTGCGATTGTGTTCAGGGTTGATAAGATTGCTGCTATTCCGGACGAAATGTTTACCAGGTTCGTTAATGACGACGAGCGACGGTGTAAAGGCTGGTAAGAGAAATTAATGCAAATAACGGGAAAACAACTAATCACGTAGATAAGGGCAGTTTCTAACGAGACGCCGTATACCGATACCAAGGGAGGCATTTGAATTTTCAACTGTGCTGGGTTATGCCCTCTATCGCAGCATCCCTATTCCCAAGGTCGTTGGGCAAAAGCGAAGGGGTGAGATGCAGCAACCCTTTTTCGGGTTCTTTCTCAGTTGGAAGCCGCAAGCTTTCATCCCTTACGTAAGGGTGGCGTCGTACCGCGCGTCCCTCTCAGGACCTATACTGCTATGTAAACGACGTGCCGAGACTACTGGGAATCATTTATGAGCCCAAGAATAGGCTGGCGCCGTTGCGCCTTGGATGATGTATGCCTGATTTTATTAGGGTCATGAGATATCTAAATTTGAATGAGAATCTAAGCGTGGGCCGTGTATCTTTCTAAGATTACTACATTTTTTTATTTTCTTATCTTATCTCAAACGCTACCCACCTATCCGTGTGGTACACGTAGAAAGACAATTTATTGCACCCGTAACGTATTTTCTTAATTCAGGACGAATCGGACGTATCAAATTAAAATCAATTTACCAATTAATAAATTTGGAGAACTCACCGGAGCTGGTTCAGCTGATCCGTAAAGGCCGAGAACTGCATCCAGAGGACACACAAGTGGGCGCTGCACTTTAGCACTGCACTTCCGAAAGACAGGCGGAAAATCGGTAGGATTTTCTTAGATACAGCTAGAGCAACGCGAGAACTAAACAAACGAAAACTTTCTGTACCGTATAGGAAACGCAGCTAGAAAAAGTATGGACAAACAGCCCAGGAGCGCGAGGCAGCTCGAGGCACCCCGGTCGGTGTCCCAAGACAAACTGCTTAGACAACAGTCAAATTCGTAAACTAATCATTCCGATTGGTCCAAATCCTTATAGCCGATAACTCTTATCCTAGTCGTCCTTTTAAACCAAATCGAGAGCGAATCGGTACGTGACAGGTGGGCACCACATCCTCAACTCAGGGGGTTCCTCCCTTGCCCTTAACCTTATCAAAACTCTATCTCCGCCCGCTCCACAGCCCTTTGCCCATCTGCAGTGAATCAAAAAATCAGGTCGCATTATATGTGTGTTGTAGATACTCGTATGCGTACCGTATGGAGAAATAAAAGACTGTTATTTCAGCCAAGATTAAGAAAAAATGAAAATTTTTTTAAATCAATTTTGCCACCTTCACCAATTTTCTAACGAGCTTTAAAACAATCCTTTTTTTTTTTTAGTCAGCACAAAAAGCTCATACGTAGACCTGCGATACTTATCGGCCTGGATAGGTAGCCGTTTCTATTTGTATACAGATACAGGCACGTATAAACGGAAGCTCGAATAAAGCACGTAGGTGGAAAGGAATAAAATTCGTATAAATCTCCATTGGCAAGAAGCCTTGCTAATAAAATCGGTTGAACAGCTCGTGCTTTCAGGGTGAATTTCAAAAAGCTCGATTGACGTCGACGCAAGCAGCAGTCGATGGCCCTAAGGTGCTTACATTTGAGAGAAGCCATTTCAGCCGATGGCATCTACCCTCCTTCTCTAGTCTCTATTTACTCGAACAACCCCTACAAATTCCCACCCCCCATCCCACCCTTTGAAGGTCATTTAACATTTCAATGAATCGCTCTGCTCGTAGCGACATAATGAAATCCAAATGCGTTATTATCTACTTGTGGAAAATCCTCTTGTTAGCCGGACCCGCGCGGAGCATCGATAACGTTAATCGGCCTGATATTTGTCATCGCTATAGATATACACTCGTGGGCTAACGAAGTTCATACACAAAAGCAGCGCGACGTTGCCAGTCGATGTTCGATCACGGGATAAACATTTGCTAACAGGAATATTCGAGCTTTTCCAGGCTGCAAGCCCTGCCCTATCGAAAGGGGATGAAAGCATGAACTTCTAAGCCCTGGACTATGTCAAGCTCATTGGAGGTTCGCATAACTCGCATACGATTAAGGCTGGGATTAAAGGCCGTAACGTTTCTCGTTACAGCAGGTGTCTATTGATCATTAATCGAACTTCCGTTTAATCAGAGCTTTCGAATGGACGGTCTATCGGTGCATTTAAAAAGAGCTGGAAGATGCTGCCGTGGTAAATTTTTTTTGAAAATGCATATAAAAATTCAAAACTCAAGAAATTCCACACTTGGTATTCTCATTAGTCGCATTCGCAAGTAGCGACCGATTGATGAGGCTTTCCGGGAGTGACAACGGACATTTCAGTATCCAATGAAATCCCATTGCTCCGACGACTCGTCGTTCTCGGAATTTCGATCATTTTCGAGAACGCGTATTTCGAAAATTTGACATTCCTGTGGCCGGAGCTCTGTGGAGCTACGCTCATCCAATTTCAAACGCGTAACATTTTCCTATATGTGCCAAGTGCCCCGTGACGAAATCCCTGACTGTGATTCGTTATCGAAATTTGAAAATAAAAATTGACTGAGGGACGAGGAAGGCTTCGTTTTTTTAACACACGTATGTATATATGTATTGGGAGTGTACCTATTAAATTGGACTGCATTGATTGGCACCCTGATTAGTTTCACGGATGAGTTTTTACGTTGATTGTACACGAGTTCATTTTAAATAATAGCCGCACAATTGTATCCGAACTATAAACTTAATTATTTACAACGCTTCTTTCATATACAGATAATCAAAAAATTCGATCAAAACTCAAAAATAACTGATGCATACATTTTTGAGGTGAACAGGCAGCAAGTGACTCTGTGTCCGAACTTTCTTATCGAATGTCGCCATTACACTTTCTTCCGTCAAGTTTCATCTGTTGCATCAGCTACCGTTATACCGGGTGTCATTTTTATTTTTCCCAACTTATATTCTCTATCTCCTTCCTCTCGATTAGGTAGATACGCAATACAAAGAATTCCGTATGATATCTAAGCAGTGGTTGTGAAATGGGGTGGGTGTATCATTTGTTAAACAAATGACGTCATTACAAGATGGCCGCTCGGAGAAGGCGACGATATATCATGGTAGACTTGAAAAATGACGTCATAGTCGGAATTACGATGGTTTACGTTCCTTGAGAATATACGACGAATTAAGCATCCCTCGCGTAGATAGGGGTTGATATTTATTAGTACTGCGTAACATACTATGTGTATAGGTATTACATATGGATAGGGGCTGATTGAGAATTCATGAAAACGTCAATTATTCTCTGATAGCTATGATGCAAATTCGTTATCATGTGACTCAAAGGAATCGAGGGA
Organism: Trachelus tabidus; assembly: GCA_030142655.1. Lineage (NCBI taxonomy): Eukaryota > Metazoa > Arthropoda > Insecta > Hymenoptera > Cephidae > Trachelus > Trachelus tabidus. Next base: position 195,276 of record JARQTI010000328.1, read on the forward strand.
AATAATAATCAGTGTAAAATTCATGGGGTTTTTGTGCGCATCCACCATGTACCGGGTGGGCGTTTAAAACATATTGCGCTACATAAAACAATCCCTTGGGCTGAAACTGAAATTTACGTTTATTACAACGGCGATAAAGGATGCGTCAGCAGAAGTTCGGCATTTTCACTGGGGGGGAAAAAAAAACATCCCCCAACTTCATCCCGTATTTTATTTCGGCCAAGAACTATATCGCGAATGGCTTTTAAGTCTGCATGAGCAATTTTTCGAAATTTCTACCATTAGTTCCCATTTTTCGATTTTTTTTATTTTCCGTATTTTTTCTTCTCGCAGCATCCCTATACTGCCGGCAGGGATACCTGAGAGGGTCAGGGTCGAAACGGAGGGGTGGAGAGGGCAGAGTACAGGACAAGGGTCGCGAACGGTGGTTTTTGTCACGGCAGTAGCGAGAAAAGAATAGACAGCGAAATACTCGGTCATCCCGTTACAAGGGGTGGATGGGAGATGATAAAAAAATGAATAATCTCATCAATGGTCGAGCGAAAGTGGAAGTGAAAAAAAAAAGAGACCACAGGGTATCTACGAGCTGCTTTTATTCGAGTCATCAAGTTTGAAAAATCGCATGAAATATTTTCATCCCGTTGGTACACTCAGACCGGAGGAGAAAAAGGGGCGGGAGGGTGAAATCATCTGATCCTTTTTCTTCTCGTTTACCCTCGTCCCAGCTTCCACTCGGATATTGCACGTGTTCTTTCGTTTCTGATTAATTAAGAGTTTTATTAAAAAATAAAGGGAATAACGCGCCGTCAAGGGAAAATAAAAAGGACGTCTCGGATGACAGGAAGGTGGAGAATACCGAAACTACCCCTGGAGCTACCGACGCCGACGTCGCCTCTTATATCACGATATTTCATCTCTGTGGATTTTGTTGTTGGCTCACGTTACCATACAGAACACATTACACGTGCAATTGGACAAATGGATTACCATCCCGTAATAGGATAAAATACGAAAAAAAAAAAGAAAAAATATCCCCAGGTTGAAAAATGAAAAGAAAATTTGACTGACTTTTGGGAAAGGGTTCTTGTGCAATTTTAAAACGTACTACGTACCGGACATGCGGCCTTGTAGACTTAAGGGTGGGGTGAGATAACGTTTAGGGTGAACCAATTAAGTTAATCGATTATGCTCCACGTCATCCATCCGATTAATTGCATCGTTATCCGACTCTCCACCGTCCGGGAGGTGAGTGGATGAGTCAGTGGCAGATTTCTCATCGAATTTCATCGCAACCCCTTCGCCACTTTTATTGACGTCGTCAAAAGGATCAAATGATAATGGATTAATATTATAATTCTGTTATCTATATATATATATGATATTGCGGGACTCTCAATTTTACTATGAAAATATAGAATTTGAAATTTGAATATTCAAATCTTCGTAGATCGAATCTCTAATATTTTTAGATCAATTTAATTTTATAGATACAGATTACACGCAGCATTTGATTAACTTAGCTTGAGATACGAAAGACTTAGTTTTAGGCTCGTTACTCCTACAAGATTCGTTCTTAACGAAAGCTCTTACTACAGTGAATCTTTAACACCGAACCGAGACTCCTTTAGAGACTTCAAATTTCGAGTTGATCTTTAAACCTGGTTCCGGTATAAAAAGTGGACGGTATAAAATTTCGGAGTGCACGAAAAAAAATTCATCGAAATTTTCTCAATCGGACGACGAAATGACTGTTGGGTATCGAAAGCGGAAATGGACGAGGAAGAATTGATTTTTATTGAATATCGATAAATACACTTCGAGAACGATAAAGATTCATTCGCCGCGGCGGGAAATTGAGAGAAAACTAGGATTTCGATAATCCAGAGACTTCGGTATCTCTCAAGGGAACACATAGAATTTAAATTGAAAAATCACACCCAGTGCCATTGCGTAGTTAATTCATAAAAATATTAACCCACATCCAATTTGAATTGGTAAACCATCCAGGAATTCCCATTCGCATATAAAGAGGGTGAATCTTTGCGTATTTCCCTTTCAGGAAGAAAAAGCGTTCTCGTAAAGCGCATTATGGGCTGAATTCGTCACGGTGGACCGGATGTGCGTGAAGTGCTCGGCAAAAATTCAGGGCTCGTCCGCTACGGAAACTGGGGGTAATTTTTTAAAGGTTGCTCAAGGGTTGGGTAAGGTGGGTATAGGTACACGTCGACACGTATCTCACCCTCCTTATTTTCGGGACACGCACTCTCAGCCTCAAAATGATCAGACGCCCACGCGTCGCTTTTACGTCCTTCCGAAAGAAGATGCTGTACTCAGCACGCGAAACAAAAATCACGCTTTCCGGTCAATCATTGAAAAAGCATTCGATCAAAGGTTCCGATTGGTTCCCACTTCCCTCTTTACGCAGCTTTTAATTTCCACGCTTTTATTTTCCCTACCAGGATATAATCCAGGAGACGTCAGACAAACAAGTATACGAATGGCTGCTGCAAATGGACCACGTAAAGAAGATCTGTCAGTAAGAATGACAAAGTTCTCACGCTTTCCGGTTATATTTTTCCAGAAATTTACACACGTTCTCGGCACCTTGGAAGATCTGCAAATTTTCGAGAGAACAAAGCGTCGCGACGCTTTCCATGAAAATTCGAGAAAATTCTTCCCTATGGAGGAAAAAAAAATTTCTCTTACACGAACCACCGGTGGTTTACGATATAACTGTACTTCAAAGATTCGCATGCGAATTACCCATCGTACAACCTACGAAATTCTTTAACGCTGAGTTTTATTGCGAAATTACTGTACAGGCTAATTACATCCGAAATTCCAAGAGTAATATCGTTCGGCATATATCTCGCTAATGAGAACGATGCCTTACAGGCTTCCCGATGCTTGAGACTTATGAATCATCTCCCTACAGAAGATCTCCTTATCCCAAGCGAATTCTCGACTCGCTTTGCCAGTATTATAAATCAAAATGGAAGCGAATCCCAGTTCAACGAGGAGGAAGTTGCCGATTAGCTTATCGTTGGCTTACTGTTACCCTCTTCTGATATCCACAGGGTGACTCTGGCATAACGTGCTGCGTATTGACAAACCCGTGTCCTTTGTCGCAAATAGATATATACATATGCACCGACACACGTGTCGAGGAGCCATCGCAGTCAAAATACAAAGACCGAATAAAGGGTGTAAGGGAAAAAAAGCTACAGCGTCTGTTCGTCATGATGGATGAGAATTTTCGCCCTTCGTGTTAGCTCGAACGGGCTATAGCTTCGTAGGACCTCACCTCAAATAAAGTAATGTGTCTTCCTGCCAGATAAATTATTCAACCAAGACGTACGATTCTGGACTTTGAGTATTTCCAAAACTTGCAGCACCGACTCCACGGGAATTCCGATTGAACGAAAAGCATAATTCCCGGTCCATCCGTTAGAGGAGGATCTTTGTTTTGATCGGTAGCTCGCGAAATTCTTTTTTTATCTTATTCGATGTTTTCCTCCGAAACGAACGAAAAAAGGAAATACGGTATGAGTATCGACTCGAACTAATATGCAAACATAAATTTTTATCTTTTTCACATATTTTCCTTCACTCGTATTAGCTCGAATACACTATACCCAATGTGACGGTACACTCAAATACAGCCATGGCAATAACACTGAATTTACCTACAGCTGCTTGTTTCCTATGAAAGACACCCCATAGAGAATAGTCATATATACTTATGTATACTCCAGTTGAAGTAACTTGACAAAGGCTAAACAGCAAAATAACCTCGGGCATAACCTCCAGTCCTTTAGATATAGTTCAAGGGTTATTTCCATGTCAACGCTCGGTTACGGAGCCCTTAGGGAATAATTAAAATAGCCTAGAGTAAAATTCCCAAGGGTGGTTATAGCCCCCACTATGTACTTACCTATCAGTCGCACTCTCTCTCTCTCTCTTTCTCCCTCTAGTTCTCTCTCTACCTCACATTCCATTACCTGTGATATACTTTTTCATTTTATTAACACATGAGGGTGACTGCAAACGGGTATGAGGCTTGATGGGTATTCTCATTGCTTTTAGGAACGCCGACAGGTAGTGAGTGACATAAAAATTGGATAATTCGAAAGGATTTAATAATTTCAAATTATTGTTGTGTCCTGCCGTAATTAACGTAAAATTAAAATTTTTTGTTTCAGGTAAGTAACGACAACGTTGGTTTAACTATAGAAGATTTGAAGACGCATCCAATCTGCGAAAATAAATATCGTATGTATGTAACTGGGTACCACGTTGCATTAAATGGATACGGTAGAGATTACATTACGACTGTGTATAGATTCAGCTGGTGAATTGGGTTTCTGAAAATTAGAGAGGTTTCCGAGAGTGGCAGACACGTAATCGGTGATATCTGCAAAATGCACGTCGAATAAGCGTTGGAATTCGCGATGGTGGCAGTTAGCCAAAATTGCAAGTACATTGTTGGAGGAGGGAAAGGGGGGGGGGGATCAGGATATTCGACAATGGCCGTGTTAGAAAGTAAGCGCCTGTGAACTCTTTCCTGGGTCAAAGACTATACATATATGTATACACACAGTATACAGGGTTTGACAAGCAAGGCCACTGCGCCATAACGGTATCCTGAGAATTTGCAAACTGGGGGATTCGCGAATTGTTACGGAATCTAGAAAACTTTTAAACTCATCCCTAAGCCCGCGTCTGGAAGAAGGATTTAGAATCTGAGCAGCTGAAATTTTCGAGCTCGTTCACGTAATCCACCCATTGACCACGGGATAACCTTAACATAATCATCAGGGATTGTGGAAGAAAAAAAAATATATAAAAGGAAAGAAAGAAAAAGATAATCGTACCAAACAAAATACCCAAACCTTTTCGGTAGCTCCGAGGCAATTTCTCTCCTGTTGAGATACAAAAAGCTTCTTCGTAAGAAACTTCGAAACCGAAGGGATGCTGCGGACTCTCACGCACGTCCATCTCACACCCGCTACAGCTTCCATATAAATTCAGTGAAGCATTAAGTCCTCGGCTAGGTCACCAGCAGCAGGGGTAGCTTTCGAAAGGGGATGCTATCCTCTTCATCCCCCATCGACGTAGATTGGCAGAGCGTCGCTCCGACGGGGTCGAAGGGGGAGGTCAGGTCGACAGAATCTTCTAGGTCATCATCCCCCAAAAATAAAATTTCTCTAAAGTGCTTGACTCGGCGAATATTCCACCCCTATTCATCTTGAAAAAAAAAATAGAAACCCCCTCTTTCATTTGCAATTAACGCCCCTGTAATATGAACAGACTCCTTCGGGCCGAGAGATAAACCGTGATCGGTTTTGAGAAATAAAATAAGATTTCAAAGAGAAAGAATTTAAAAATATGTAAAATATATCCTGGAGATTAGTCTGACATTTTCATTGTAAAAAATGACTTTGAGGATTCGCAAAGTTTTTTTTTTATTCGACTCTCCAATTCCTCTCGGGCGCGAATGAGAAATCTGTCAGGATGATCGATCGAAAATTATCAAAACCTGCTACGTGTGCTTCTGCACGATAGGTTGGCTGCCCTGCTTACTTTCTCTCTGCCTCGCTTAGATTTTGGCACGACGCCATCATCCCTTAGCGAATATCTATCTCTACCCAGTCGAATGCCTCTACCAGCTTCTCCGTAGATATCCAACCCTCACTGGTCCCCTTACCTTAGGCCATTTTGAAACCGAGCACACGAACGACACCACGGTTTTCTCTTATGTACGTTCATCCCCTATTTTTCGCAAACCACTACCCAAGTGGGGACGTCCTTTGGTAGAGCCGTTAGCATCTTCCCACGAGACTGGGATTTGCCTTGTCGAAATGATCCGCCATTCTAACGACCAAAGCTTTCGAGACAATTTTTACTACATGTATCCGCAAAATGGGAAACGTTACTCAACTTTCTTTTAAGTGTTTGTTTACAGTCGTCAGATATACTAAAAGATAGCATCCCCTACGGCATATCCTGAATAACATCATCCTCATAGCGATGGACCCACGAGATGGCAGAGAAAAATATTTACATGGAATAAAAAAAGTAATCTAGTTTTTTATTTTTTTCGTTATTAATTAAAAACTTTCAAATTTGCATAAATCCACGTGAAATCAAATATCTGATGCATGAGTAAGGATCGAAGACATAAGTAAAAAAATCTCAATCGTAAGGTGCTTCATGCTTTTCACATAAAAAAAATCCTCAAACCAGAAACCGAATCGAACTGTAAGAGCATGAGACTTTGATCCCCTACCGACCGTAAGCACCTGACCTCCACCGTCTGGAAAATTCCTGGAAAGCTTCGTGGAAAAAGCGTAACATTGTCGCGGCAATAAGGTTGGTCAATGTTTTGGAAACTGGAAGCTGCGTACGTGCAGTAGCCGAAGCGCGAAACAGGAATCGCACGGTAAGAGAAGGGAATGGCTGCAATTCCGTGCAGAAAGCATGAAAACCAAAGAGGGGGTTGGTTACGTGCCTAAAGGATTTGAGGGGATGAAAGCGGAATTGCGTGGGAATAAGAGAGAAGAAGGGAGGGGATGGGGTAAAAGAAAAAAGGAAAAATCGATCCTGCGAAAGACACCCGGTACCCTTTACACCAAGCCGTAAAGACTATCTAAGGGTAGCATCCCCTATTCTCTGGGTATTTCTATTCGGGGATCTTGTAAGCCCCATGTGTATCCTGTTACGAGATATGCGCTTTTCTTCCCGAAGAATATACGTCCTCCTATAACTCTGACCTTGATGTGTTTTCAACCCCCTTTCCGGAAGGTCCACGGGGTTGAAAATAATTTTGGATGCATCTCCCGGCATCGACACTTTATTCCTGTCCCAGAATCCAGCACGGATATGGGGATGAAATTTTCTATTCATGGACCCAATATACGGATGCTGCGCGCTCTATATGATTTCTTGTGTGTGCATGAATCTCATGAAATCCTAATTCACTTAGATCTTTAATGACGCCCTAATTTCCGGCTGACATTGTCACTGGACCATTAACTAGGACGCTGGTCCAGATTCGAGAATAAAAATTTTATTTATTATTTTTATCTTATTTTTATTTAGAACTTTGGCATACCTAACCCGTACCACCCTGACCTTCGTCATCCTTTTGAGTAACATTTTTTGTAAATTCCCCCGCAAGGAGGGTAGCCCGAGAAATTTGAGCTCACAATGTAATCAAGTAATCTGTATCTAGCTTTATAACGAAAGCGTCCTCCTGTCTACCCATAAAACGAAGGTGGGCAAGAAGATAAGGGGTTAAAGTTAAGGGTGAGTTTAGGGTAGAGTTCGACTCGAAGAGACAGAAGCTGCGGCTACAGGGGGGTGTGGTCATTAAGAGATAGGATCTAGGTGATCTGTCAAACATGACATTGGGGAATAGCTTTCAGCGACCAAGAGACCTCCATCGATATCCCTAGAAATCGATCAAACCTTTCTAATTACCTTCGAACTGCAACCCCTGCTACCCCCTATTAATCCTATCAGTTTGGATGGATCCCTTTAGAATCTGTATCCATAAAATTAATACGATTCTCCATCCCTTCTTATAAAAAAAACTCAAACCCTCGCCCCTTAGCCATCCTCAAATAATCTAATCGACCCTCAGATAAGATTCGATGTCAAAAAAAAAATCATCCCCTTCGCAATAGTAGCTGATTTTAATACATCTTATCACGAGGTCAAATTATACATATAACCTGGCCGGATTCTTGAAATTGTATCAGGCAACAACTTCCGGTTGAACTTCTGCAGTTCAAACGCTCGAAGAAGACGTTGGTAAGAAGTGCAGTTGGATGCTGGAAATGTATCTTTTCTTGTTCGTGCAAAAGAAAATTACAGCTATAATATACGCAGGGTATATCTCACGTGTTGGTGCGGAAGTAAGTGCACATATATATACCGGAAGTCTTTTCAAACCACAAGGTAGCAGGTACGTCCTAAGAACAGTATGGCAGGGAGAAGCAGTGCTTTGAGTTTACTCGAATAAAAAGAAAAGTTATTTTTTTCAATTTTTTTCGTAAAGTTCCCTCTTACGTCATACTGGCATCGTTTATACTATACATATAAATATATACACACAAAGTGAGTTCATAATGCTCGTAAACTTCATTATCAAGAGCTCCCAGACTTTACGTGTTATCTTTACGATTACTTCTATAAGATCCAAAGCATAATTTTCCCACTCACATTTTCTTACCTTAAGCCAACCTGCTACCTCGTGAATCATCGGTGACCCTCGGGAAACTTCGGCAGACCTTATCTAAGCGTAATCGAACGAATCTTCTTTCAGCTATAAATTCATGCTATCGTAGATACGGCTTTGACATAAAGCGCATAATCATACCTGGTCTATACATTATTTAACCTACATCTGTGATAAGAGGCGTTTTCCATCTTGAATTAGAAACTCCATCCGCAGCATCCTCCTCTTATCACATTCATTACTTTATTTGTTTCTCGGTATATATATGTATACGTACGTGGCACACATGATTCCATACAAAATGTCCCAGAAAACGTCGTAGAAAAGACATGGCAGATAAATGCCGCAGAAAATACGAATAAGAGGAAATTGGTGATAACGCTAACAGCATCCCGTGAGATGACGTGGGTAAGGTGAGAAAAGTGTAAAAGAACGAAGCGTAAAATAAAAGGGGTAGAAAAAGAATGTGACGAGCCACAGTCCCGACCGTCGACACCAGCCGCGAAATCAACGATAACACCGGTTGAAATTCAGCGCGGATAACGTTCGCGGATGCGTTTCGATTTTATGAGGTCGTTTCGCCAAAATGACGAATGGACCACGATGGCTTCGCGCGCTACAGGGAAATTCATTTAAACGAAGACACTCGATAACAGCCACGTTCACGTAATACCAGAGTCAGGATATATCCAGGCACTCGACCCATTAATTTTTCCGACCAGTCAGCAACTCTCGTCCTCTCACTTCCGGCTCCTCTAGGATAACCACCTTATAGCCTATCTCCACTTCCGCTTGGTCGACGTCGAAACTTCATTCGCTCATCTTCTCCTCGACTGCCACTTGGCTCTCGGCTACTTTATTTGCATAAAATCGTCGCTACTTCGGATACGTGATAACAGGTTATCACCTCGTGGTGGATCAATCTGAACTCTCATTTCGAGCACGATTCATAAAGGAGACCACAGCCTCGATATTGGGTACAGTGAAATAAGTATAATAAAGTGGGTAACGTGGCATAAAATTCTGTACGATGCGGGTCGAGCATTGAGTGTTCAGAAAAATGAAATAAATGGACCAATAAGGGTGGAAAAGTACGTTTTCTTGGTTTTAAAAATCCCAAACGCAATTTCGTCTGATGGGTTTCATTCTCTAACTGTACTTGCGGTCTGAGACAGTTTCGATCTTTGTTACTGGCGTCGCGACGCCACTACCCTTACTCCGTGGTCCGAATTAAAACGCGGGTTAATTGTACAAAGGACGATTTTTTATTTCTTCTCTCTCTAACACATATCCTATGCTATTTTTGTCCCTGGTCATATAGGTACGTCCCAGGCAGATCCCTGAAAACTCTTTGCCCTTTGACGCAGCGACCTCTCATAAATTTACGGAGGCTCGTGTCACTCGCGATACTTTGCTTCTGTACAAACAGAAATACCAGACAGATGGTTGCGTGACTGTTTGTTGTATGAGATGTATCGCGTGTGTAGGGGGATGAAGGGGGTGGAAAGTAAGGGAAGGGTGAAACCTGCGCTAAACAATCGTAACTCAGGTTTTAATCCCGTTTGAAACGTGTAAACTTTTGTTCCTCGAACAATGGTCGATTTTAAGGGATGCTGAGACTACCCTTGCAGCTTCGATATTAGATTGTTACGTTAATGGATCTTTAGGGGGATGCTACAAAATGTCACGTGCTCCTAATTACCGCGAGCAGGAGGTTACGAGGGTTTCGTTTTGTTGGGGGTGGGAATCTTGTAAAAAAAATATATGGGGGATCTCGTGTATGCTAAAACTGAAAGTGACAAGAGGGTGTCTGTCCACGATGACAAAGTCCTAAATGTTCGAGGATCGGACGTCTACACAGCGTCGGCGTCTTATCCGGAGCGTCTTCTTGAGATCTTGGGGTAGGATGATAAATTGGATATTGATCGTTCCCTTAGCAAAAACTTCCAGTCTTCGAATTCTACTTCGATATTTCGAAGGATCGCCAGGACGACTTTCATTTGGGAATTCTTTGTCTAGGCTGACTGGGAAATTTTTAAAAAGATTTAAGAACGCCCATCGAGGATCCAGAAGTATTTTGCATCTACGTCACAATTCATTCCAACGCCAATATCCTTTGAGCGAAGTTAAAATGACGGTGGAAATAAAAAAGGATAGTGATACAGTTATCTCTATTATTTTCGCTGGATGGATTCTACGGACTTTAAGACGACGGATTATAACACTGTCTTTTTTTTCAGCAAGCTACGTTAAATCGAAAATTTCGGAACACTTAACCGCCCCCTACACTTAATATCCCATCTAAAGTGAAATACCTGAAATTTTCGCGTTCTTCGATATGAGGGTGTTACACCCTTCGTCTTCGCAAAAAAAATTGAATAAAATCGATAAACGAACGATTACTTTGACGATTTACGAATTATATTAAGAAATATATGAAATCCAAATTTTCACGTTTAAACCTCCCTCAACCTTCAAATGTATTCCTTGGAACAGGATATTCGAGTACGTCAAAGTTTGGAAATGCTGGTGAAACAGTAAAACAGAATAAAATTTTAAACATGGCCAATTATCACCCTTCCCAATTCCTTGTTCCTTCCCAATGGCAAAATAAAACGCAGCCATAAAAAACCCTGAAAAAATTTCATACAGTATCAACCCCAAATTTTCCTTAACTCTTTTCTCTTGGTCTCTAATCTTTATCCAGTCACCAGTGGAACTCGAAAAGTGAATATTATTATAAACAAAAGTTTCGGACTCTTCTGCGTATCACATGCCACAGTGTTTACAGAGATCAACAAATGAAATCCTACCCTCAGGATTGAAGCCGATACGAGCTATATACAGACCTCGAAACCTTCCAAATGGAAAAAGGCAAAGGATCTGACCCTTATCTCTGACTCCTCTCTAAAAATAAAAAAATACTACTTCCTGTATAAAATACTCTGGAAATAGAATTTTGAATTTTCAACCAAAAAAAATGCTAAGTTTCACTCTAGATTGTGAAATGTTCAGAATAATATCCAAACAGTGGGACTTGTATAATAATTTTACTAGGGGACATTTATTACAGCTATACAATTTACATGGGTTTTCCATGTGAATGAAAAGAGACAGACAAGCAAAAAAAATAATCTACTGAATAATCTGTATAGATAATCGAATATGTCCTACAAAACAATAAATTATGTACTAGACACTGTATAGGTAGGGTTATCTAATAAATACCATCTAGTCCTATGAATAACGAAGCATTCTGGTTTCGATGTAGATCAAGTGATAAATTTCGAGTACTCGCTCATCACTCGAATATCGTGATAACAGCAATTCGTAGTTCCACGTAACGTGATCGTAAATGATGCTTACGTAATTACGAAAGGGTCGATAACTCAACGCCGAGTTTGAAGCAGAAACACAAACCGATACTGAATACAATGAAGATCAATAACGTTGAATATGATATTGTTTCTATGAAATAAAAAATATTTAATATAGATAAAAGAAAGACGAAAAGACTTTCTCGTACGAAACGTCAAATTTGACAGTGATAAACAGAACGTATATATCATACGCTATGTACACAAGAATGTTAGGGAAATATTGATTTCCAGCATATGAGCCTTAATACGTAATCCCGTATCGTATGCGAAGCTCGTTATGTGGCAAGATGGGAAATTCAGTTTGGCCTCTATTTTCGTTCCGATTAAACACAAACAGGCCCAGTCAAATCAGCCCATCCTTCTAGCATACATCACATAATTCCACGTACATGCGTGTTTATCACGATTCGGATTAGTGATTTCGTTATTACGTTTCCTGACTTTTTTCTCCAGGACAAACCCAGAAACCACGACAGATGACAACGTGGGAGTGGGGGTTGGCCTATAAAAAATTTGGGAAAAAATCAAACGCGAAGAGACCGAACGACATATACAAATAAACTGCGAAGGATTTACATATGACTAAGCTATATGACTTCCCACATGGGACCCGTTAACTGGGAATGGGATAATACGGCTATCGAGATCAAGCGTACCAATCAAACTTGTCAAAATACAATGTGTTATTGAACAATACCAATCACGTTCAAGTAACAGATTACATATATGCTCGTGCAAATTTCGTGTAGAAGATGTAAAAAGTGAAAGGCCTGTAACAGGTGAAATTCGAGAAGGAAAAAAAAGGAAGGTGAAGACCTTAGAATTTTCGAATTTCCTATACCTCCTGCGAGTGCGAGAGAGACAGACTTATGGGTATTCACATAGGTAAGACAAGGAGGGACACAGAAGTAGTAAGGAATTTCACGAAATTCACTTGCGCTTACCAAGCATCACTAAATATATATACCTCTTAAACTATTCCGAACTTTATCCACGAAAAAGGCTCTCTTGATTAAGAGCAAAGATTCACACTGGATGCAACTGATACGGTTGCCATGAATCTGTATTCCAACAGCTTTTAATTCATCCCTTGAATATGCATGCGACCGAGCGCGAACGAGTGTTTGGAAAAAGGTAGAAAAGGACAATATTTTTATTTACCGGCGATTTTGAATTCAAAATAAAATTTACGGACACGTTAATCGGGGCTTCCCTGCGGACTTTGATTACCGAACAAACCCATCGGTCACGTGGCAGGGGGGACCTTTAAATATTCCACGCGAAAAAAAAAGAAAAGACAGAAAAAAATGGTGAACCAAAGCCGATTGATGAGAATCGAGCATCAGTCGATCCATTTTATTTGACTCCTACGCTCTCTACCCTGTGATCCTCTTCTACGTGGTATTTCGTCGTGACAAATATTTTCCCGGCCAGTCGATTAGCGTCCAGAAATTTTCAATTACTTATTTATACCCTGGCGCAGCACGTGGTCATAGCTGTGCCGCTTGGCCGGCAGTTTCAAAGCATCGAATGCGAACATCAAACAAACTGCCGCTTTTCACTCGTACGGCTTTATCAGTCCACCTGCATTTATCCATAGGAAGCATCGACCCTTCCCGATACGTAACGTCGAGTATTTTTTCTCAAGACTCACGCGCATAAAGTGTATATTGAAAATTCCCTATAAACAAACCACCCTCCTAGTAACGAATACGACAACGCCATGTATATTATTGATATATACGAAAAACGTGAAAAATAAATAAGGGTGAAAGTCATGAAAGAAAGTTCCCTTTGCAGATATTAAAAAAAAAGGAAACTTATTTGATATAGAAGTTTTATCGATCCCCACGCACATTACGAGGACGCTGAGTCGAGCCGGAAACTTCAGTCTGAAAATGGCGGAAGTCTTTGGAGGGTGCTGGCGTTTCTCTTGCTCTGCCCGTAAAAGACATTTTCGGTGGTTCAAGCGTCGCGCCCCCATATCACGAGAATAAGTTTGAGAAGGGGGGGTTCGCAGCGCCGCTAAAATAATTCGTAATCAGGAGGGAAATATCCTGTGGGAACAAAGAGATATTTCAGTGAGCAGGTGGGTTCGTCAAGGGACTGAAGTCCTTGGTCCTGTAAATTATAAAGGCGACGTAAGGGTAGTAGGAGACGAAGGGTCGATACAACTTGAACGAGACAAAGAGTTCCTCCTGGTTAATTGCACTCGTTGCGTTAAACCGGAAATGAAGGGTTTTGACAAAACTATAAAAAAAAGAAACTTAGGGAATGAATTTTATATTCCCTCTGATTAAAGTAAACGAGGCTGAAAAGCCAAGAATAATAGAACCGGATTAAGGCCTTGTATAGGATAGACATATATCTATCGAAATACCGTTAGTAAGCTGCACGAATTTGAAAGGTCGGTCGCCTATAGTAAAATGAACCCTGTCAAAAATAATTAATTCATACTACTCGAATTCCCGTCCTATAATTATTATGATCGTTAATAACCAAGATCGTGCCACACCCAACGATGACAGAGGAATAAGCGCCATGTAGGAATAGGGGGGGTGGTCGATCCGGTACAAGAACCGAACAAGGGATGAGAAGGGAGTAGTTGGCTGATTCGCCCCTATTTCTCTTTCGACGTTCCGTGGATGGAACCCTGCCAAACTGGCCCCAGGATTTCGTTTCGTCGTATAATGGATAGGAACTTTTCTGAAAGCCCAACCCTCGTATGTGGTGGCCATCGGAGCGCCATTACTCCTTTTTTAGCAAAGCCAACAAAATATATATATATAAAAACATAAACGACGGCAGGGCTGACTGTTCGCCGAAGCATGCCCTGCGTCCTAGATAATTCAATGCAATACATTGGGACCTGGAAAAAGATACTAATTGTTCCAAAAAAAACCTGCTAAATTAAAAGCGAATATTTGATAGTAATTGAAAAAAAAAAAAATGTTGATTGCATCCCTTAAAAAAGATGTCTATCCCAAGGGGTACCGGTAGAAAATGAAAAGGGCCCTCCAATAAGGAAGGGCTGCTCTTTAGGCGTCATCGCCTCTAAAAGCCACCCCGCGACAATTCCAACCCTCCCGCAGCTAAAGCCGCCCGAGTAAGTACCTACCCCTGTATACCAGCAGGGCCGTGTACCAGAAGACCAAAAAAAAATAATTCCACTCCCAGGCATACACACCTGCATATAAGTGCACTTGTGCACGCGTCTGCATGCACTATTACCCATGACGCAACATGCACTCCGCACCTACGTCACAAAGGCGCGTAGAGAACCGCAATCATAACCACTGGCTGCTGACATTACTCGTCTGGCAATACAATAGAGTTCGGAGGACCGTAAGATAATGGAGGAGCACGATCCGACCAAGTGTATGGACCAATTTCGAGCAGACAGCACCAATCGGATTCATGGATCCCAACCGGCTGATCCATCGATCGATCTGTCAATCGAATCAACCCCGAAGATCCGTGCTTTCTCGATGGTGAGATGGCCTGGCGAACCTCTTGCAAGGGGTGGTCGAAAAGCAGCAGAAAGATTTAACGGAGGCTTCTCCTGTCCCCGCGGAAATCCTTCTGGGAAGTGAACCTCTCTCGAAGCTCCCCAAATGGCTCAACCTGAGCTTATTCCAGTGGGAAACGAAAGAGCCTCCCAGGTTCCTTGAGCATGGGTGATATCGGGATATCGGAACAACCTGGAGGGACGTTACTTTGTCAGAAGTTGAGTAAGGTCTCGAGGGTCTGATGCACGTGTGGATGACACCCTAAAATGGAGCGTAAACTTAAGATATATATTCGAGGGCTCATGTGCCTGCATACCTAAGAAAGGATACAGCGCGTGTGTATAACGTACAGCGAAGAAATAGATAGCTCGTAAGTAGAAAAGGCAGTGTGCTGGTTAATAATTGATCAGAAGATTTCCAGCCGTATTTTCAGGCAACCATACACACCTCCCACTTTCGATATAGGCTCAAGAAGCTATAAGGGATGCTAGGTGGGAAAGTGGTAAGGTTACGGAGGGTTGCGAGGACTCGCCACCTGTTGCCATGGCTACCACCGGGGGGAGCAACAGCCGCCGAGCTTGGTACGCCCCGTGCTACGCATCCATTATTTATGCCAATCAGTTAGGTTATCAGACAGGAGCTTCGAGTGTCCAGGGAAAATGACTAGTCAGTATTTGCTTTAATAATGCACGCGTAGCCGTGCCTTCTTCCCTTCTTCGAATGCCTCAGTCTCCGGGGGCTTTTTGGATTAAGCACAAAAATGTCAATTCGATTTAACGAAAAGCTCGTTCGACCCTCTTTCAAACTGTTTCGAGGCACTCTGGCTATATTTCCTTAAGCGTCATCAGGGCCTCCTGCAACTTTAGCATCGATCCGTAAATTCAGTCCCTTTCACAGGGTGGTTTACGCACGGGACGAAGCTGATGGATTTCAGGGTTGAAATCACAATACACAGCGTTCTACAAATTCCGTAACTCCGACAGCCAAGGCGAGCAGCAGCATTCAGGATTCGGAGGATCTCACGCATTTAGAATTTTACGATCGATAGAGCCCTCTCACCCTTACTCTCGTTCCCTGTTTCACCCTTATTCTCAACTTCTGTCTCACCCGTTAGTCAGGGCTCTCTCAGTTCGCCCCTCTTCGGTCCTTTGGCTTTCCAGTTCCCAGTAGGGATGTCAGAAATGCACCAGACTATTCGACTCAATGAAAAATCTTACGTCGGCCGTTACGTCACTTCCTCTTTGGACCAGAAGATAATTGAGTATCAATAGAGATTTTTTTCTTCTTTTCCTTAAAGTTTTTCCTACAGACCATAACCTGCACCCGTTACACATACTGTTAGTTATAAAAATATTACGTCCCGCTCTACGTTCTCAGGTTTAATTAAAACACTATTTTTTACCCGAGGACACTGCTGCCAACCTCCGTGACTCCCGCTCCTAGGGATTTTATGGACTTACATAAAATTGTAAATCTTTTCTTCCATTTAACGCTTTGACGAACATCGCACAGCCGGGAAGCCGAAGTATTCCAAGTCAAAGCGCCGTAGTCTGGGATTTTTCCACGTAAGAGGATAAATAGAGTTTTCTAATCAATTTTCCGGTGTATATACTTTTTGCAGATTCAATGACTGTCCACGATAATCCTTCGAAGTCATTTAGAAGAGGTATCCTGGGTAATGAAAATTTTCAATTGCTTTCTAAATCCCAAACTAAATGATTACGACCTGTGTGTCAAAGTCTGATGCAATCGGGATAGACAGGGTGCAGCAACGCAGTGCAATTAACGATTCTTTCGATTAAGTTTCCGAATACTAAACTACGTATAACTATACCCACCCATCTAACCTGCTATCTACTTCCTCCAATCCTAAACCGAGTTTCGGACTCGATCGTCCTCCGAATAGGTGCGATCTGTCTTATTTCAATGTTGCGAGTGCTGCAATCAGTGCTCAATTTACAAGTAGAGAAATATAATTCTGTCAATGAGATATTCGCGCATCTGCCTAGGAAATTTTCAAAATCCACACATATACATTACGGGTATCAAAAATAACGGAGGGAGGGGAATAACTGATACCGCAGTACCATACGCCCGGTGATCTCCTAATTCAAGGCCGGTAACGTATTGGTCCAGCGCTCGTATCAAAATTCACTTTATGACAAATTCTCTCACGTGGAACAAACCACATATGTGTATATACCCACTTTGTTAAATGGAATTTCCAGGAGAAGAGAATTTTCGATCTAAATCCAGCGAAAGCGTCGTCAGTGCGTTTATGCTTCGATAAACCGTATTAAAAGTTTTTACAGTTACAATTTTCTGTTACCTAATATACGAGGTGGACCGGGACCAATTCAGCATCCACATGGTAAAAGATCGTTCTACAAGATAACCATACGACCGTACCAGGAATACATGGTTATAAAAAAATAAAATAAAAAAATGATTATTCGATTTATCCAGAACTCTTCCAATTTCTGTAATCGAATTTTTTTCCCAAATTTATAACCGAAGGAATTTAACAACGTACTGGAATACAAAATATCGAATATCCTATATTATCTATTCCGTTGCGCTACGTTATGGATCGCTATAACTTTAATGTCCCTGGCGGCCTTCTGAGAGATAGTCACTAAGTTTTTTTGTAAATTGAGCGAAATAAGAAAAAATACTGTACTGAATCATATCGTTCGAAATATTCCACCTTTGAATTTTCCCGCCACTCACGTCTTGTCGGTTATGTATATATATATATAGTTTCTTTTTGACGCTTCATCTCAATGCTCTCTACACTCTCGTGTACAGTCAGACGCGTACGCTATTGCCCAATACATATGTACACAGATTTTATACATATTTCATATTTCTGACTTACTACTCAAATACTTATATGTATATATGTATATGCATTCAACTGCTTAACGCTTGCATACGTAGTTGCATCCAGATGCACAAGTGCATCTCTGCTGCAATTTGAAGCTTCTTCAAGCAGCCGAAAGATGCTATTGACAGGAACGAACCACTGGAAATGCTATTGCCGTTCGCAATACCGTTATAAGAGCGCAACGATTTCTTGGCTCAAATTTGAGTTTACTTTTTCATTGGACAATTTGGAATTTATAGGGGAAAAAATGGAGCGTATAAAAGTATCGAATGGTAAGTTGAAAGTGACGTGAGTCAGGCTGCTGCCATTAAGGTAGCTCTAGACGTCGCTCGTAATATTGAGTGACGTTAACCAATGAAATAGGGCCTTGACTGACTTTTATTTTTTTTTCCTCAATAAATTTATCCCATTTCTCCGTTCCTTCACGCGACCCTCCGATGACAGATGCTCAGCACGAAGGAGTACGTCACTAGCAGCCGTTTACTCGAAATTACGAAGTATGTTTATCCACTCGGAAATATTTTAGCTCGCGTCGAGTAGGTGTCAGCGTCGGGACGCCCCTCACGTCAGCACTGTCGATATGCTTGTATTGGATGGATAAGTGAATATATACATCGTGTATACGTATACAAAAGTCAGGGCGAAGTCAAGACGACGGAAAGTCGAGAGGGTCTTTAATATACTGTCAAAACCGTATAAATAGCGTTTTGAGCTTTTATAGAGAAAAATAAAAAAAAAGAAAATTGAAAATTCTTAAAAGGAATCGTAAATTCGGTGAGTGCACTGTGGATCAGAGTGAAAAATAAATGAATGTCGTTTACAGGAAATTTGTCAAATTTAGCTTTACATTCGTTTGTCAAGAAAAGTAAAGCTATTCAGAAATGCTTTTTACGTTCTTGTTGCACTAGGAACTTTTTTTTTTTTTTCAAGCTCTTACATCCTTCCCTGCCCTTTCTCGTTGCAAGGCAAATTGGTTTAAGCACAGGATGCTCCGACTGCTTTGCATAGGACGTATACCCACGTGATTTTGAGAGCTTTTCAAAAGCTCTCACCATGAGGATAAGTACGTACGATTGTATTCTGCGAAACGGTAGGAAATTCAGAAAAGCTCGACGTCTTCCGGATAGACAAGTAGGCGAGCTTGAAGGATCCGTCGATTGAGAAGTTCCTCTCTGAAAGATACGCCAATTCAACTTGTCTGCCAAACTTAAATTGTCTGCTGGGAAAGAACTGGAATGTCGATCGTCGGATTTTGGGAAGGAATTTTTCAACGCTAAATTCGAGAAAGGGGGAGGGTCATGAAATTAAGTGAAAGGTTTCGATTTTATTTTCAATTAAAAACTTTTCAAGGTACAACGACTGTGCAGCTAAGCCGTTTAAGAGATTCGCGAAAATAAGGAGAAAATACGCAAAAATATATAAACGAAAAAGAATACTCAACGGAATCTTATCTGATTATTTCGGTGGAAAGTTTTTAACATCTTAGATAGATAGTGTTACATTGAAGGTGATAAGTAGCGTCGCGACGCTCTAGGCAGGATCGGGAGACTCTGTAATGGAATTACACTGTACGCTACGAAATTTGTTTCCCTCGTGTAGAAGTAGTCGAGAAAATTGCCGGGTGCTCGAGTTACGTGAGTTTGACTTGAACTACTTAAGGTATCGTTAATGTTTTGAGTAATTTATTCTGGCTGTTGGAAAAGAATGTGGTGGGGTTAGAGGGGGGGGGGGGGTTCTTTTAATTCTTTTTGAGAATTTAAAAGAAAGAGAACGGAAAGAAAGGCTTCTCAAATGCTTGTAAATTTAATAACGAAAAGGGAAAAAGCTGGAGTAATGGAAAAAAATGGAGATTATAATCAGCGACGTTAGTTAACATTTAAAATTTAAAAATTTTTAAAGAATATTAAATACTGGAGAAGGAAAATTATCGAAATGAATTTTCATTAGGAGAAAATTAATTTGTTCGCGTGTACGTACGCAGGCACTGCTATCTCATTCCTTTAACGATTAAGGTCTTGAGAATCCTATTGTAAATGGCTCGTATCCCCTTTGTCAAGGAATCTCCATGGCAACTGAATAATATATGGATGTTTTTCTCGAGTCGTGAACTCGATGTGATAATACATCTAGCATCTCTGGTTCGACTTGATACAAAGAACTTTATACCAAGAGTTTTACCTTGCATTGTGAAAAATTCTTGAAATTTATTTTAACGCGAATTTCACCCTCGGACGTTTCTCGAAATTCTGGGGAATCGTTGATTCCCAGCTGGAAAAGGAAAACTAGAGGAAAAAAATTCAGTGAAATTTGCCAGTAACTTCTAAAACATATTCCTGATATAATGGGTAATCGGATTTTCTGATATTGTAACTTCATCCGGATGCTTTAGATTGAAGTACTCGAACAACGAGACGTTAATGAAATTGAGAATTTTTGGAAACATTTCCTACAATTTATTCAAGTCAAAAATGAACGGCTGCCATTTTGAAACTCCACGTGCTCGTACTCGTGTACAATGTTTCGATACGAGTTCGGATAAGGAATAATGAAATTTAAAAATTGGAGCATCTGCTGAGATTTTCAAAATCTTATCCTTGTACTATATATGGTCAATACGTTCCCTGGACCTCCCCTATTTTCGTGAAATCTAGGTCGAACCCTTACGACTTCGCATTGGTGTAACGACTTTTCCTACCGCACTCAAGAAACTTCTTCTTACATTAGTCTCTTCCACGGGATAAAAAAAAAGGAAAAAAGGAGGTACGATCTTTCCTGTTTTATAGGAGAAATTCAGACTTGAAATTTTATCCCGTGAAAGAGACACTGGGACTCGCAATCCAGGGAGATAAGGTATGCCATAACAAAACTACGTACCTACGCAGAACTAGAAAGAAGCGTCTTACGAGTAGACAGCTTTTTTATTGGAATTCATGATTTATGTAGAGGATGAAGCATTCGAATGCACAAGCTTTTTATACAGTAGAAAATTCAAAGGATATAGTACCTAAGTACGTATGGATAGACAGATAGATAGATCTCCAGAAATAAGAAGAGTTATGATAAAAGGATAGACATATCAAAGTAAGCTACGTGAAAGAGAGAGAGAGAGAGAGAGAGAGAGAGAGAGGGGTGGAGGAAGAGCTGGATGATAAAATAAAATGAAAAAATAAAAAAAAATGAAAGAAATAAAAACGAGTGGATCCCGATGGCAAGGAAGATCATCCAGCAGACTCTTGGCTGGTTTCACAAAACGGACATCCATCTTTCACGTCTAATAGGGAATCAAACTCTTCCGCTTTTTCAAACCTATACACAGTAAATGGCGTCGGTCGCGAAATTGCATAAAGCGCCATTTATCACACGGAAAACTTTTCGAGCGCGTCCCTTTAATGAAAGGAGATAATATATGACTTTGAATATAATATATAATATGTCAAGATACTTGGACTGTATAAAATGCAAATTGATATACGATATGTATGTATATATACATATATACAATGCATGAAAAGTAAAGAAATACAGCATACCTCGATCAGGCCGCCATTATTCGCGAATCCACGATGCACTGTGACAGTTTGAGGAATTTTCCACGAATTTCAAGAAAGTTCGAAATTTCCCGCTCATAAGTTGTCCATCCTACCGGAATTAAGTAGCAGCGTACCAAGAAGCCGATGAATTCTCTAGAAACACGACCTAAGGAATCATAAGGGATAATTCCGGCATAGTTTCCGCCTTCGGGAACTTTCGGTAATCTTCGTAAGTTCATAGGAAACCATCTAAAGCTTCATTACTCATCCCGATGCGGCTGACAGAAGCCGAACGTCTGACGCATACACGCTTTACAGTGATAAGATACTGGATAGTCGGGAAGCTTATTATCACGTGAACATTTAACAAAGGTGAAAGGTCAACCATGACCAATAACTTTTTGGACCTTACATCATTCACGAAAATTGTGAAAAATTGAAGTAATTTATTTTCCAAAAAAAATGAACGTCGTTATTTATCATTTTATTCACTCTTGAATAGATTGAACTAAGTTTAAGATAAATTTCAAGTAAATAAGAACGTTATTATTGCACAGCATCCTTCTAGGATGGACCTTTAAAAATGTATAGAAACAGATCAAGCTGTTACTTATCATCTGATATTGAAGAAATGGGGTAGAAGGGAACGTCCGAACACCAGAGAAACGGGTTATGTCAATTTTTTGTGTTGTCTGTATACCCCAAAAAAAAAAGAAAGAATAGGGGTAGGAGAAAGAGGAAAAGAAAAAACTGAAGAAAAAAAAAACAAAAATCCCTGAAAGGTCGTGAGATTCATGAATAACCCAAGGACTCCTGGGGGTTCTCTCTGTAATATTTAATGAGAGGGAGAGAAACTTCGTTCCCAGGGTGCCTCAACAAGGCGAATCCTACACTCAAAGTCGAACTGGCAAACGGCCAATCAAGTTGACCCACTTCCGCCGACGGACAACAGCGATGATAAGCAATTCGCGTGAGACTGATTCGTCCTGATCGAATCTAAATCGAAGGGATGACAGGCCTGGTATTTCCCCTAATCCGTCCTCGCCGCTAATACGACGCTCAGTTTCGATAATTGCCGCAGAGATCGCTAGTGGCGTTTATAGGAATGGAGTGGTAAGCCCTGCAACCTCATAGCCAGTGACATCACTGGGATGAAGCTGGTAAGAGCAAAGGGAAGTGACGTAGCTGTGATTCCATCGTGGAGGAAAAGATAACTTCGTAGCTGCCCTTTAATGGCATTTTGAACCCAGCGAAACGTTTCAAATGGTACCTAAGGCTTTTGGGGATTTACAGGGATTTATAAAAGATCGATTTAGCCGTTCGCTGTGGATTGGACTTTAATATTTGTAAGGTCATAAATTCTTCACGTTATTACACGTGCAACTGCAATTGCACTTGCAGTTAAAATTGCAGCTGTCGCTATTTACCTTAGTCTCGTAGTATTGCAGCACTCGGGAAAAAATTGCAAGACGCTTGGAGTGCAAAAAATAAGTTGTTTATCAGCCAGCAAGAAAATTGCGAAATGAGAAAGATAAACGAAAAAAATAAAATACGAGTGTCTAGAAAAAAAAAGGTCGAGTGGTAGTTTGAGAGCTACAAAACTTGCGATAATGATTCTTATCGTTGCTTAGAAATACCTTTTCCAAGATGCCGTTCACTGAGGTAGCAAACTTTATTAACTTCCAGAGAAATAGTCAACAGGTAATTGTCTTTCGTGTTGACGCTCAACCTTCGACCTTTGAACTTTACATTCATTAACTAAGTACATCGGATCCAGCGCTCGTACTCTTTAAAACTCATCCTTTTTCCGATTCCCCGACCCATCGAACCTGATAGATTTCATCCCCTTGAAAACACACAGATGCCACACCCAGCGACCTTTGACCCACACGTACCAGTGGTATAGAGAGACTGCACTCGAGCCATGTGTGCAAAGTGAACTCAACTGGAAAATTCAGGACGAACAGCATAAAGCAACATATACCCCAAGAATAATATAGTTACGTACTAGGCTAACGAGTGTAATTTTTTTTTGACAGTTCATAAACAATGCAACCCTTAACATGGCACACCTGGCTTTTCATAAAATCACAGAAATACGTATGCTGGAATAAAAAAATTAAATGTATTGTACCAAAAATTGTATACAGAGTCACGTGTAACTTGTTAGCGATTTCATTGTTTTCGACCTGTCAAAAAAAAGCATGGAACTCGCAAACAGACTTCACGTATGAGTCGAAATATAGTCAACGTTTCCCTTTAATTTTCAATTATTCGTCTGAACCGTATGCATACGCTTATACAATGTAGATTTACCTGTATCAAATGAGCACAGAATAGACATAGGATGAGCATAGGATGACCCATATGGTACGTGTAGCAGAACAACTCACTAGTCCTGAGAAAATTGTACTTTTCACGTGCGCGTCCCAAGATAAAGCCAACGCTCTTGTTACTCGCTTTAACGGATCAGCGGTAGTAACGGTGCTTGCAGCATTAATGGAGGGCGTTCAGAGGGGGTTCGAGAATATATGAAAATTACAATAAAATCTCAATCTATAATATAATCTCACTGTATAATTAAGAGGGGAATAAATAAATAAATTATTTCTTCGATTCTTAAAATTATCATATCTTCCATATGAGATTCGACAGCCTTTATTATAAATTATTTAATAAATTATTTATGGGTCTGTCTGTACGTCCGAGTACATGTATATAAATTTATCGACATACGTAATCGTCAGAATCGGATCGCTTAATCTATAATCTGTTAAGCAAAGTGCACCAAGCGCGAGGAGAGGATCGGAGTAGCAAAAGAGATAACAGACACGATATAAAGTAAAAGCGTCGCGACGTCGTACAAACGAAATTGCAATGGCGACAATTACGGTCCTTACGTCACATTAAAAAAACACATGCGAAACGTAATGGCATCCTACGTAAATGGAGGTCCAGAGGTTGCCAAGGACGATTATCTCCGTGGGATGTAAAACGACCATTTTTTTGCATAGAGAATAAATTCGTATTTAACGCTATTATATTTACCTGCATTCAATGATTTTCTATTCTGCTGTAAATATTCAAAATTAATTATTCCCATTCACCGAGTGCACTCGCGCGCGACGAATTAATTGACCGTTAATTACACGCTATACCGAATTTACATAGTAATAATAAAATAATTGAAATATGTACGGGACAAGATTTTAACTACCCCTTATACCTTTTTCTCTTATCAATCAAACCCAATTCTCTTATCGGACCATGACTCGGAGCTTCAAACGACAAGCAGGTTCCTATAGACCGATTTCCATTAGTTTCAGGACCTTTGAGAAACCTGGGACTCTCTCGCAAATTGGTAGTGGTTCCCCACCAATTGGCCCATTAATTAACAAAGGTGTTGGCCGTAGAGGCGTCGACTCAAGGAGCTAGAATATATCCATATATCGATTGATTTGAGAGACGAGGGATGCTGTGTGAAAGAATAAGATGCATCATCCACGTCCATTGGAATCTGATTCTCCTTAACGGAAGTCATCTTGGAAAGTTCTACTCTATTAGAAAAAACTTACACTCTTGTAACACAGTGGTTTTTTCTTATTTTTTTCTTATTAACAATTCTTATCTTCCCTCCAGACCGATCTGATAACAGCCCGCGATATCCGTGGTGTGTTTCTTGTTTCGACTGTATTGAGGATAAAATGTGGAGAAATAATTCGGATGGTGTCAAGGGGACATTTGCCTGAAAATCCCTACAATGTAGGTATATAGTACGATTACGGGACTCTATCTAAGTATAATGCATTATTCTACCTGTTGCCAGAAACGACCTAAGCCTACGATAAGCTCGACCGATAACAACGTATATACAGAGTGTATCCAGATGCCTAGTAAATGCTACGTTAAGTAATTTCTAATTAGAATCTAGCAACTAGAAGTATGTATATACATTGTATATAATGAATGAAATTGAAAATTATTGACTTGTATCCGAACACGATTTAAAATCGTACTGTTCACTCTTAGATATATACAAGGGATTGATACTAGATCTTGTTATACTAGGATAAGGAAAAAGGGATTTTCGCCTAGTGCGAAATTCACTTAGACAAATCCTAGGAATAAATCCGAAAAATTCTTCTCCCAGAATACTCTGGTGTATCTCAGTCTCATCTTTTATCTGGCAGTTTTCAGTCGCGCCAGAGTCTATAGTAAAAAGAAATATATATATATACAAAATCCCTTTATCTCCATGTACATCAAAGAACGCACGAAATCTATAATCTATACACGGGATAACGATAATAGCACTGTTACCGATTGAAAAATGTAAATGGGCCCTATGCCAATTTCGCAATAATTCAAAAGGGCGGTACGAATAGTGGATGCTTTTACCGTAATTGGCAGAACGAGTCGGTAGAGTCGCGAATAAACGGAGAACGATACCCCACGATACGAATAAAAGTAAAATGGTAAAATGAAATATGAGGTAGTTCTCCGTCATCCCTCGCTGGAAGCAAGGAAGGTTCTTGAGGCCAGCGGATTTACATTCAATTTCAACACCACGTGTTACCCTCGTGCTCGAATATTCGTTCCCGATATGAGCTTCTTTTCATTTTTTTCCCAGTCACCCGAGGAAAGAAGCCCAAACGCCTCAGAAGTCAACCCTAGCCAGTATCCAGCGAAGGGTAACGTTAGGCAGAGTGAGTGAGAAAAAATTAAGCCACCATATATATGCTGCGTGAGAATGAGAGAGAGAGAGAGAGGAAATGAGATACGTGAGGGTTGACGTTCCGAAGAGCTTTATTGGATGTGAACATAAGGATTTTGAAGTTTCGTTGGACAGGTCCTATCTTATGCCTTTAACTAATACCTAATACCAGTACCTACTTTTTCCGGCCCTGCCCAGCCTGCAATTCCTTGATCATCCTCGTTGGCACTACCACGAAGCATTACCCTCCTCTCTGGGAGATCGGGACAAATCGAGACGGGCACCCAGTGCGCCCTTAGACACAGTATCGATTTTCCCTGATACAGCCAATTCGCACCCCTCGGTAATATCCAGCCGTCATCGAACCTCGCTTAGTCTTAATTCGACCAACCCTAAGTCATTGTCAATTCTCAGTGCGTCCTCCCCAGTTCTTTAACGGAATTGGCTCACGCCTACTATTTTCAGTTTCCGAAATAGAAATTTTGATGCTTCCAGGACACCAATAAGGTCCTACCTGACCCTGGGCTACAGAGAATTCCTCTGAGCTTGCAAGCTTTGATCTCCTACGTGATAGATCAGACTGGACGCAATACGGAGGAGCCGCGCACGCGCTTCGGCTCTCATTAGCGGATGTACGCTAATTACATGGTATCGCATGAAACCCTTCCTGGCTCTGCAGACATCCTGGGCAATTTGCAATTTCGCAAAGGACCTTGCTTTAATGATCGAGCGCAGCTGCGAGCCGCTGGCTACCGCCTAGGTCTTCTTTCAACAAGTGCCCTTGTAACGTTGATCCTGGAAACGAGTTTCCTTGGATATCCTTTAAACGGGATATCGTTGTGAGATAATGAAATTTAGCCTTTGAAAAAAAAAAACCCATTAAAATCCGAGACCCTTATACCTCTACAATTTCCAGTTCTCCCCTGGAATTTCCTGCGCATTGGGAAACCGTATCGACTTTTCTTTGGTGCGAGAACCACTCGTGATAACCAAAGGAATTGCACGGGGGCTGAAAGCCATCGATCATGTTTCAGCTCCAGCTATTCTTAGGGAACCGACTGGAAATTTGTATCAGACCTGCGTTAAGTACTGAGAGAACATGAGTACGGTACTCTTTTGAAAAATCTTTAATGCAAATATATATAGCGTATGACGTAATACGGAAAGCACTAACTGGCGCAGATACGCTTTGCCACCTTTTTCTGGCATATTTATCAAACCGGAGGACACTTTAGGGATGCAGACCAGGGCTTGATTTTCTTGCCACGTTAGCTCGTGACCTTTCCAGACATTTATCATATGCCCCGGCCGAAACCATCCAATTTTGTGGCTGGAGCCCATTACCATCTGGGATATGCAATTCCAAACTTTGTTTTCACACCCCTGTCTATCCCTTAGGGTTAAGTTAGTTTTCTCCCACTGGACAAAACGTATATATAATTTTATCCACTGCTGTTAACCAGACTTTTCCTGCGTTAAATATGGGCATCCGCATATGCAATTCCTAGCTCGATTATTTATCCTAAACCACTTTAACCCTCCACCCATCTTTTTTTTGTCGACTCTACATTCATCCGTAACTATCTGCTTGCCTTATTTTCTCCAATTTATGGACCTCCCGCTCATTGCGGAAGAGTCTGCTTCATTTCTGGACCATTTATCCAGGATACTCACGTACGGTATTTGTCATCCGCTTGCACACTGGATTTATCAGTAATTGAATTTCTAAGGGTTTCAGTGTACCCCGATATGTAATGGACGATTAGAAAAATTTTTGAAGCGGTGGGAGGGATTATTTAAGTGATACTTGAATGATTTATTTACCAAATACCTCGTTAATTTTTTAGGGACGCCCGTACTGATAGTCCAATGAACTAATCGAGAACTGGTTGATGTCAATCCACCAAGTCATACCTTATTGATGACCCGTATCATCCCCCGGTGGCTGTTACGGGTCAGCAAGCTCTAACTATCTGAGCCACGATTTGAGCAGGTAGTCAGTGCAGGGTTACTCAACCTCGTAATGATAACTTGATATTATCTCGACCAATGGCAGCTTCGTCTTTATTACGTGGTTCGCCTATTAAGTTTTTATCAGCGATTAATCCTGACGCTGTTATCAGTTTGATTTTTTCCTCTATTGATTTCGAGGGGGATACCAGGATTATGAAACTCTCAGCTCGTTTTGTTCGGATCGTTTTTTTCAGAAGTCAAAAAAGAGCGATAAAAAACATTTGAAAAATGACGTCACGTATTGTCATTGATAAGGGATGACGAGGATCTATTCAGATCTTATATCGATGATCGAGAAGCACATTTTTCTAGAATCTTTTTGAAAAATCTCATCGGGACTCTAGATAAGTACTTGTGTTTCGAAGGAAAGTGAGAAAAGATAGTTTTGACAGTTCACATTTCCGTAACTGTTTTATCAGGATGCTGGGCTCTTCGATATCCTCAAATATATAAATTCGTAAGTATCGAATGTCGATCAATGAATATTTTCCTCCCGTCGTTAACTTATACGCCCAAGAAAGTAGTGATCTCTCGAACGATTCCAGCCTGATCCTGGAAACAAAAGAAGCCACAACCGAGCTACATATCCTGAATACGTATTTCGATGAAATTTTCCTATTTCAAGTCGAAGCACGTGACACTAGTCACGTCCAGGAAGAATTTCATAGATATTCCAAGATGACGATGGGTTAGGATACCGATAATGGTGGTAGCAGCAGTTATCCTAGATGGAATGAAGAAAAGAATAATCTTCAAAGCGTTTCCATAAAAACGATTATTTTTACCTCAAAATTCTTCTATAGCATCATTCTGGAAGACGCTTGGTACATAGAAAAACCGAAAAATGAGAATAAAATCACATAGTGTCCTAACGTAACCTAACCTAACCTCCAGGTGAAGTTATCAGTGAACAAAAATTCCCCCAGATATTTCACTGTTATCAGGTATTCATCAGTGAGCCATTGGCGTAGAGCCAACAAGCAATTCTAAATTTTAATTTTATTCTAACGAAACAGCATTGCCACGTCTTATCAAAAATAATAATTTAAGATATAAAAGTGTCTCCTTATCGCCCAGGAACAAAATACCCTTAAGAATTCCCGAGGCATGAAAACTGGGTTTTAAGGGTCGTTCCTACCTGCATCTCGGATGGCAACGAGTAAATCTCGTGCGACGCGTCTTCGCCGTAGCAGCTGAGTCGTTCGGTGAGAACAACCGGCAGGATGAAAAGTGCAGAGGGGCGCGTCCCAGGAAATTTACGAGAATTTCCTGGTGTTTCGTGTCGCGAGTTTATCGTAGCTCGCCGCGAAAGCAATAAACCGAAGAATTAGCAAGCTCGAGGAGCTTTGACGATCTCTTGAAACAGGAGCTCTCTGTCTTTAGTGACTCTATTTTCATTTTTACCGTCCTCTAAAAATGTTCACACGCTCAAATAAATTCCATAGAAATGGCAAACGACAGTTTTCCCAATTGTACTCGGTAGAAAGATTTACGTTACAATTGCCCGTCCTGCGCCAATTTCTTCCGATCCCATTTTTTTTTGTTTACAAAAACAAAGAATCGTCCAAGACGTTTCATTTAGAATGAAAAAAGTTTTTCTGTTTACCAGCAACAAACATAAATTTCACTCTAGCCTGATATCATATTATATTGGATTTCAAAGTTTCGCCCATGGTGTCTACCGTCTATAGAACGAAAAACGTTATACGATCCTGCAAGTCAAGCCGGACGGCAAACAACAACCGAAGCAAACAGAACTTTTTATTAGGTTTGCCTACTGTCGACTGCGAAAAACAAATCGAATCTACTCGTCGTCACGAGACTGACGATAGTTGCAATTTTTACAGTACTAAAACCTGACAGCGTGAAACATCTAAGACTACGTGCTGCAGTAACATTGGTTACTGTGTAATAAAAAGAGGAAACTTTTGATTAGTCTCTCGCAGCCGTGAGCTCTCACTCTTTGACTCAATCCCACGATACTTTTGCTCCAGCAAATTCGAAGGATACCCGCAGCATCCCGGTGGAAGAAATATGTCTAAAAGATTTTACCTTGAAGATGGCAAGAGAAATTGCACGGATTACGTTATCCACGAAACTCCCTAATAAGTCTTCCGTACGTATAAAGAAATTCTTTCGTCTAACGCCTCTGTCTTCTTGCACCGGTTCTCCTCAAAACTTTTCTCAGCTGTTTCAACGTTTTATTGCGTATAATATAAACTTTCGCTGGGCTGCCTGGAACGTCTGGACGCATGTCCAATAAAAATTAGCGCAGACCGTTGGCTTGCAAATATCGTGCATTACACTCAATTAGACACGTGCATTATCAGTGCCGGAACGTGGCGTCAGGTCGTTGAAGGTCGTTACCATGGCGCCGGAATCCCATTACTTCGAATAAAGTCATCAGCGTGCTGGATGAGAGATAGAGATGTGCGAAAAAAAATTAAACAATGCACATGTACATCCTCATAATTAAACAGCAATATGAGGGTATTAGGAAAAATAACTATAGTACGTTTGACACGTACCTACTATAGATAGGAACAAAACTGTATAAGCAGAACGATATCAAAGTTTCTGGCCACGCTCGATATACGGCTATAATAAATTATGATAATTTCAGTACGATAAGAGACGTCGTTCCAGAGACCGTCCCGACGTCCACCCCCTACAGGTACTTTCAGGATCCCACGTTCTCGAGGAAAAGTGTAAATTGGGAGTGTGTACTTAGCCAAGGTGAAAGTGCTTTCTGCCATTAATGAATTTTGAGAAGAAAAAAAGTTTGGCGTCGGTATATTAAATGAATGTGGATCTTCTTCCCCGAGGGAGCGTAGAATGTGAAAAAGCTCGATACGAAAAAGAAGTATTTCCAAAGTACAAAGCTCTGGGGGTCGGCGATGTTCCTTTATCATTTCTTTTTCTCTTTCTCTTTTATCCAGCCATTCTCTCGTATCGTCGCGCTTTCCATGTCTGCTTCGTTCAATTTTTTTTTTCCAAGAAAAACCACTTTCTTCTCACCGGGTGAAATCAATGCGCGACTTCTTAACGAACCAGAAGCGTCAACCCTCTACTCACCCTTGAATTCCCACCCCAACCGACGTTTCCACCCACAAATTCCATTTCTTTTGTTTCCACTGATTTTTCGTGACCACCCCTTTTTTGCTTCCTCATAGAGAAACCTATTTCTTCATTTTCTCTCCATTCGCTTCTTCATCCCTTAGGATCTGCTCGGCCCAGCACCTACTACCCCTCCGTAGCGATTTAGCATTTTAAATGAGAATAATAGCCGAGGGAGAAACTATTGACCGCCGTCTCTTACAGGGGGTGGCACGCGTCCCGACGTCGACTTAGCTTAATTAATATCCTAGGTAATTAATGTAACACCCACCTAAATGAATCTCAGCGCCCTTCCCAATCCTGTGAGAGCATTTGAATAATACTGGCCTTGCTGAATTATGCGATGCGCTTCGAGCTACCAGATATACCCTGTCAGACATAACTATATCGTATAGCACCAGTGATTACAGGTGACCTAACCTAACATAAAACCAAATGCTAATCTATTTCCCATAACAATCATAATATCCTTGTACAATTTTTTCTTACTTCACCAAACATTGATAAAAAGTCGGAAGCTCGTTAGGCTTGCAGCTTTCCGATACGATAAGATTCCCACTCTAATTAGGCAGTTAATCTTGTCTGAGGACGATCATCCCTTATTAGTCGTCCTTTGAAATACATAATTTACCTCTCATTAGAGAACGACTTTATTGATATACACAGAGGGTGGAAAATCTTAATCATCAGTCCCAGCTCTAAGAAACCACGAATTGCAAATTCAGTATACATATATATGTATACGTCATATATGTATACATAAGCATAACGCGTAATAATAAGCGGATCGCGAGCAAGACTTAAACCCGGACGAATAAAATTCAAATAAACCAGCAATTAACCTTATTCCTTGACGAAGGGCAGGAATTAACGATTTATGCTAACGGCCCCGAAGAAATATGACTTTATTATACGATCCCTGCTAAATTCCAGTCCTCCCTACCAAACAACCAATCCCGCGCTATTCAGGGCGAATAAAGTACGACGCCAGGGCGTCATCCCTCTTTTGCGGCGTCTGCGAGTTCATCCCCCTGCCTTAAGATCCACCGCGACAACAGAACAACCCCTTGACGCAAGTCTAATCCCGTACCTGAGAGTTTCACACTTAAACCCTTAATACGACCGAGACCCCCACCTACCCCGAACCGAACCAATGGGTGGGAGCGATAAACCCAAAAATTCAGCAAAAGATTTTTAATTCCAAAAATAAATATTTCCCATAAAAAATCAATTTCATTCGATCCTCTCAGTCCCGTATCCGGAGACCCCGCAATAAACTGATATCCCATACCGTCTGACCAGCACGGTTCGTTTCCACTAGGCCAGATCAAGTAGTCAGGCACTGCAAACAGTCCGGCGCGGACAGTCAATCACTTCGGAATTCACGAAACGAGGACCCACAAAGCTTCATGCAAGCTTTGTGCATTCCCAATGGCCTCCATAAGGTTACGTAGACGAGTGAACCTAACGATCTACATAGGCAGCCATACTCGTATATCCATGAGAGCTTTATGTCCCGTGTAATTTATACACGCTAAATCGGAAGGTTTAGCGCGAACGAAGCATACAGCACGTACGTATTACTATACATATAGTGTGTACAATATCTGTATGTATGTATGTATATATATGTTTATGTGTGTACTATACCATACAAGATAGGTTGCACATTTCTCTCTAGAAATTATAGGCTGTCTCGAACGACACGACGTTAACCTCTGAACTTCTGAAATGGACCTGGCAACATGTGTGTGATATATATACACACACACACACACACGTGGCAAGTAGTAAGAGAACCGTCTACGACGTCTCGTGCCGACGTCTTTACTGACAAGAATTATCATCACGTTGGTATCCTGCAAACCCCGGCAGCTTTAATTTCGGCGTCATCCCTTAACCGGGATATACGACTCCGTAGGGGAAGTTTCTAGGGAGAAAGTATAACCGCGGTTATCTTCCTCGAAGTTGACTTGTTATCATTCTTTGACTTTCTCCGAAATTTCTCGAGAGTGCTCTTTAACGTTTGCGTGTACAGGTCGACCAGGGGGGTCGCGCGAACGAATATTCAGGTACGACGAGAATGATGTGCATACGGGTAAAGTTTATCGTGTGAGGGTCGAAGGGTCGAAGTTCAGGGTGTACGAATCGAATGAGAAATTTTCGCAGGATAGTTTCTGTAAGGAAATATGTTATTCGCGAGCTAGAAATACGAATTGCAGTTTGAAACTTTTAGGTTAGTTCCGGTGGATATAACGTTACAAGTTTGGCAATCCTGTATCTGTTAAGGGAGTAAGGGTCTGTAGTGCTTTGGAAAGGTATATAGGCACAGGACGTGGGACGTGGATCGAATAAGAAAGTCCATCAGTTTGAGAGGCGTGCTATTCTTTTCTTTTTTTTTTTTTCTTTATCCATAGAGTGATGTGGGAGAAGAAAGTTTTTAAACACTTTCTACGTAATAGCAACGGATCGATTTATTGTCTGTAAGGCTCTCTTAGCTATTCAGCGTTTCAATGGGGCGTGATGGTCTTGAACTCTTGGAAGTATGGCTGCTCTCTGTATTTTTTGGAAACGAAGGATTCTCGAACTTCCCGACGGTCCAGAGGATGCTTTCTACTTTTCCCTTGCGAATTTGCCGCACTTCAGAAAGAGAACCTAAGAGAACGCTACTGCTGGGCGTAATGAAGAATTCTTTTGGGCGGCTTGAATCCGTGCTAAAGTTTCAAGCGCACTTCCGGTTTACGTGATAGAGACGATACGAGGGAAATAGAGGAGGGAATTAAAAACTTTTTCTGTGTACACGCAATAAAGTTGACCTAGGACCATACAAAAATTATGGTCACTGACAGAGTCGGTTATAGGAAAAAAACTGTTTATTACTATTTCACCCGTTTACAGTTTCGCTATGAGAAAAGTCATATTCGTATCTCACGAGAGAATGTATCTGCTGCGTTGCGATTGGTGGAAAAATTTTGTTCTAATACTGGATTACGTGGCACGGTGATTTTCAAATGGTTTTTCCTCCACTATCCCCCCCCCCCCCCCCGTAAACTACAATTCTCCACCACGGACTATATTTCACGTCATTCGGGCAACAGGGCGCCATTACGCTGATACTAAAATCCGGAAAACATACCTTATCTACGCTAGCAGGCAGCACGGATCCTCGCAAAGTACCAAGGACAAAATCGATCTCCATAACGAGATACTTTTCTACAGACCGAACCAGGCCTTTAAATCCAGTAGTGTTAAAAGTACTATAAACCTTTTAACCGAAGTGGACGAAGATAATAAAAATCAGACGCACTTCGAATTTTTCATCGGCGCGATCAAACATTACGATGAACGTAGGACCCCCTCGGATCGAATACCAATAATTTTCTAGTCCGATATCGACTCTGCTTGTCGTATTCCCGCAGTAAAAATGTCTCAATGGTCCAAACTGAAAGAAATAGAAAAATTGAACAGGTAATCTGTGGGAAGAGTTTATGGGCAAATCTGCTAATACAGTTCAGGGGGGCTGATCTGGCTAATGCATGACGAAGAGGGGGGTCATTGAAGAATATACGATTGACCAACTCAAAATGAAAAATTCCAGTCAGCATATGGACCACGTGGGAGAGACAGAGAATCAGAGTTAGCTTTGCTGTACTTTACGTTGGTAGCATTGTCCCTGAATATTCAGCAAGGCTTGGATTGTCGGTTTAATTGACCGAATTAGGTTTCGAATGTAGATAAGGATGGGTAACGTCAGTCCTAAAACACCTGGACCAACATTGCTAGAAAATATTCAAAATCCTGTCCGACTTGGTATATGCCTTGAATATAGCGAAACACGTGTTAAAAACATATCGACTATATATGTATATACGTAAAGAAACAATATTTATTTCAGCCATTATGAATTTACGAGACACTTGGAGAATGGATGTATCGAGAATCTCTGAGCTGAAAAAGCTTAAAATCGAGTTATCCGAAGTTAGCATGAATTTATCACGAGTTTACTTGAATCACAAAAATACGAGTATTCGTACGTATGTCTGTAGAGAGCTTTTTTGAAAAGTTACGCAACTCGAGGTGTATCCTCGCGACGGATGAATTTAAGACTTTCCTCAATTGACGTAACGCTGTGAAAATTCGTATAGCGGAAACGAGAAATGAATCTTCAAGACGTATGACGTAATTCAATTAATTACCAAGTTAAGCACAGACGCTATTGGATTTACGTAACTTTAAACTAACCAGAACTGCGCATGCAAACGCTAAATAATACTAACGATAGTTACGCAATTTCTAACGCACGTATTAAACTTGCTTGTTTCAGATACTAACGGACACACTAACCAGACGAGTTGCTTGCGGATTCAGGATCGCACTATGTCATTGTTAAGGAAGCCGCATCGTCTCAAGTCCTGAGCAAGTAACTTCCGGTATAAGCATTGAGGGTAGAACTGGGACAAGGGGTGTATGAGAAACAGGGAGAAGAGGGAAAAAGAAGTTGAGACATATATCAATGAAGACTCTCCTTCAAAGGGAGTAAATCGCTAAGCAGTGTATTCGCCTTAAGGTTGAGATTTGGTGGATTTGAATGTTCATCCCTTAAACGAATTGCGGCTGGGGTGAGTTGTAAAAAAAAACATACGATTTCTTTTTAAAGTCTGATCTTAGGAGAATTTTGATTGACGATAAATTTACGAGGCATTCTTTAAAATCGAATGGTATCCGTGTATTTTGATCACGTAAGAGCGATTGCCTGTATCTGAAAATCCGCAGATATCTTGCCGGTGTACGGTTTAAGGCAGGGAATAAGGTTTTATTTAAATTCCGAAAATAAATCTCCAAAAGAGACAGACTCGCGTTCACAGGGAACAGGTGTAGAATCCCCAGGAAACTCATTCTAACGATACGGCTATAAGTACACTTTCCCGTCTGGGTTACCAATTCGTGCTGTCACATATGGTCGAATAATATATCTACCTGTTAAAGGGAGAAAAGTAGACGGTAAAAAAAATGTAGATCGAATCCGTCGGTAAAAAAGTGACAATATTTTTTTTGTCAAAATTTTTTAAACAGCCATAAATTCGGTATGGAGTCACGCGAAGCTGAGAGAGAATGAGAGGATATATTTTTCAGGGCCGTAAGGAGTGGGTCGGTAGAGCCCAAACCAGTTGACCCTTTAAAGAAGAAAGGTCAGCAGGGGGTGAAAGCGTATCCGTGGGCCCGTCGTGGTGTTGTCCGCCGGGGGTGGCGGTGGCGGAGGAGGAGGCGGGGTCGGCGGAGGGGGTGGTTGCCAACGGAGGGATTTCGAAGCCCGGGGCGCTGGCCGTGGTGCCTCCTGCCTTGCCACCATCAGTTCCTCTGTTGCGGGAAGTGCTGGGGGTTGTGGCCCGGTGGTGGGCTTACCCTCATATAAAAAGCGACCAGGTACCATTTTACCTAAATCTTAAAAAAAAGAAAACCTCGAGAAACGGGTGCCAGGATAAAGATTGATCAACGACCTTAAAGATCTAAGGGTTGAAATAATTTTTTCGATTCACGTCACGTAGAGGCGACCGAGACAAATTTTTCGCTAGGAACACTTCGCGAGGGTCCCTCCTGGTCGGCGGCGTCGCGTTAGCGATTTGCCATTGCGATTTTGCCAAAGACCCAAGGACGCTCTTACGCCTCCGCGAGGAAACCCCATCAGGATGATCATCGAGGTTTCCTCGCGAAGGCCAGAAGCGTGGATGACGCGTCGCCACGAGATAACAAAATTGGATATACTCTGATAAAAAGAGCCTGGAGAGTTACTGAGGAATCTCGTTCGTGTCAAAGGTAGCAGTACTTCGTGGGGTCGGGGTGGCCGTGGACGCAGCAGAGAACGCGGGGGCGGCGGCGCGACCCTCCTTGGGTCCGGCGTCGCCCCCGCGAGCTATTCCTCAGGACTTCAGGGTGTTGGACCTGGACTGCGTGAGGTCGTCAACATCCTCGGCGAGAGAAATCAGATTGGCACATTAACTGGGGTGGGACCACCAGCAGGTGCACTGGAAAGCGACGACCCTGGGGACGAGGAAGAAGGAACCTCGCCGAAACGGCCACCAAAGCCACTTTACAGGCGACTTATCAACTACGTGAGGCAAGCCTGGACCGGCGTGAAGTTTGCACTAGGTACATTAACGCTTACCTAACTATACTAATGCATGCGCTACCATCTGCGATATACTTTATGTATGTAAAATTTGCAGATACCTAAATGCACTCCACTCTGAGTCGATTCAGGCCTTGAAATATTTTTAACCTTAAAAAAAACATCCAATGACGTCATATAAATCACAGTACCAAAACCACAGATTTGATTCGGCAGATAAAAAAAATTTCAATTAATCAAGTCCCACACTGGTGAACAATAAACCTGAAGTTGGTCCCTGATGCACTTCCTCCATTATAAAAATGCATTTTATATCTCTCTACATGGTGGAACTGCATATGCATTACTTGCAACAGTATAGTGCATAGCTATTATACTTGGGGTATTACTCGAGCGAAGGATGCATAAAATTCATGTTCGAGTGCACATATGCACTTCCGCCCTCTTGGTATTTGGTATTAGCTTGATCAGCATCCGGTTTCAGCATGGAGAACACTTGACTAGTTTCACGGGAGTGAACACAGTCACGTCGATTTGTCTCTCCGATACTTGAGTGCTTCGTCTACTAGTTAGCAGCTTGAGTATCGCTGTTAGTACAAGTACCCTGAAGATACTAGATACTTTGACCATCCGTTTCTATTATATTGACTATACTGACGTAACCTTCTTTCCTTTTCATCCCTGCACTACGCAGTAGCGCCATCTGTCCTTGCTCCGCGTATCACGGTCTAGTGATAAGTAAGGAAGATTTCTATTCCACAGGGCTCTATATATACAGATATATTTCTTCTAGAATATCCTCGTATCACGCAACACTTACGAAACAGTCGTAGCTCCCACTATCAAACACAAACAACCCCCTTCGGACGTTTCTCGTTATATTTTATCCGACTTCCGGTTCAACCCTGCCTTTATGCAAATTCATAGGGGATGCTTCCTGGAAGGAAAATTTTTTTTCAGTCTCGTCCGCGTAACGATCCATGAAATCGAAGTGTCCAGGGTTGAGAAAAAAATTCCTCTCGATATTCCTACCCCTGGGAGAAACCTTTTCTTTACAACCCCTGATATTCACACCGATATATTCATGACAGCCGTATAATCATTGTGCGAGAAAAAAAAAGTAGCTCCGTGATCTCGATGGAATAAGTATACAGGACTCTGAAGAACAGAAAGCAAAGGGGTAAATTATGCGTATAATAAATACAATTATTATACACCCCTAATGATTCAGCAAAATCGTATAGTTAATTCTCGACTTTTCATCCCCTTAAAAACGAGTCGATCGCAGTCTAAAACTTATTTGAAATTCGCACAACGCGCTACGTCATTATTAGCAATGTTAAACCAATTAAAGGGTTCTTAGGTTCGAAGGTGATTACACCCACCCTCCTGCCCGATAAAAACGTCACGTTCTATATTTCACCCGATTTACACAACAAGGCTATTATTCGCACACTTATCCATTATCAGCCTAAAAAAAATCCGCAAACTACCAGTATTGAAAATCAGTATAATAAAATTTTATTCAG
This sequence comes from Trachelus tabidus, assembly GCA_030142655.1. Lineage (NCBI taxonomy): Eukaryota > Metazoa > Arthropoda > Insecta > Hymenoptera > Cephidae > Trachelus > Trachelus tabidus. Next base: position 234,324 of record JARQTI010000328.1, read on the forward strand.
CAAATAAAAGTGACTCCGATAGCACGTAAAATTATACAACGCAAGAAATTCGCGAACCGTGCTACTTTTGAGGTCTCTAAACCAGATTCTACCGTTTTGCAAAGAGCAGCGAATTTGCATGCCCCAACGCGCCAAATTGTTCTCCGAACAGCGACAAAAAATTTCACGCCTTTGGCAGCGCGCTTAATGCGTGTATTGTTTCCAACAAATTCGAAAAAAAAAAAAAAAAAAAAACAGAAATGGATCCAAAGAGCAAAAAACTGTTGCAAAAAAGGTAAACAGCTATAGTGAAATTGCATCGTGTTTCTCACGTAGATTCGCAATGCTATAGCGAAGCTGTGTGAGAAAAAGTGCATGGACTTTATGTAGCTGGGTACATAGACTGCATATATATATTTAAACATACATGGTCTATGGATCGGTACATGTTGAATGCAATTGTCAATCGAAGTGCAACGTAGAACATCAATGGATGCAAATCCTGTCTGCTCTGATTGTCGAACACTGTAGTAGAATGGATGGCGTGTGACGTCATCCTGTGCCAATGCCTTTCATCCCATAGCGCAGCATCTAATATATGAAAGGGACGTCAACAGGAGTGACGTCAGCCTATCTCTCCATTACAAATAAGTATAGTGATAACATAGTGAGGAAAATAGAAAAGCAAAGATATCTCTGATGAAATTTGTAAAAAAAAATCCTGCCCCCAAAAGAGCCTAAGAAATCATCTCACGATGTCAGAGTACAGTCGTGTCTAAAAATATAGTTATACGCATAGGAAACTGAGAAAAAGCCACGTATCAGGTATATCGGTGGTTCTCTGATACATGGGTAAGTTTTCATGCTCCACATACGAGTCTTGTTCACGTGCAGAAGGAATACGAGTGAAAATATGAAATAAGTATCGGCAACTCGAAATGCGAGACTTTCCGAGTAGCTTTTATCTTTTGTGTTTCAATTTGAAACAAAAGAATTGATATTCACTGTATCCAGTTTATAGTGGATATGACCGTGTTGTGTAGACACCTTTAAGAATTCGAATGATTTTCTGAAAGACTGTCTGATATTTTTTTTTTAGATAGCACAATCTCTTTGGTCTCATTTTTCTTCTCGTTTATATCAGACGCTATGTAATATCGAAAAACGAAGGCTCCAAAGTTTTCTCGTATGGCTCACTTCTTGTTCTGCCGTCGTTTGTTCCAGACGACTTCCTCTATTTCCGGTATACAAGAAAAAAAAAAAATAGAACATCGAATACAATTTTTATTTGCTCTTGCTGCTCTTTGCGACATTTTCAGAGACGACCGATAACAAGGCCAACTGTAATTTTAACTGTTACAGAGATATCTTAGTTTTCTAGGAGACGGCAGACGGAATTTTTGTATTACAAAGGGAAGAGAAAGGAGATACTTATTCGTGATAGAAATTCAAAGGCCAGTTTGTATATTCATTAAAGTATGCATAAGCCCTTGATATCTTTCATCAACGAAACAAGTAAATTATACGTGGCGACTCGTGGTGGCTGAGCGTGCCGAATATCTTAGCTGTAATATATTGTCTTTGGTTGGCATTGAGAAACTGGCGGGAAATTTGAAAGGGGGGAAGTTGATTTCAAAACTTTAGTGTCCTCGGACAGTTCTAGTCGTAATTACACGTTGAAAGTGTCACGTTGAAACTTTCTTACTGTTTTCTCTTTCCCTCTCTGTCTGTCTCTCTTTCGCAGTTGAGAATTGAGACGCCGAGGATGCGGGAGGGTTGTCGGGCTGGGGGGGGGGGGGGGGTCGTCGAGAACTAAAAAGCTTTAGAGATTCTGACAGCTTGGCGAGAGTCCCCCCTGGCTTGTGTTAAAGCTACTTTGGTAACCTTTCTCATTCCTTTTTGACCTACGACCTTATTGAGCACTGTCTGACCTTGAGGGTCCAACCACTCATAGTTTAACAGTAGTTTATAGTATAATGTGAGATCTTGTATGGACCATATAAAATGACCAATGGTCTGTCTGGTGTCTAAAATTGCTACCCGGATAAGACAGAGTATAAAAGGACCTTATATATTTTCAAAAAAAAAGGATCTAAGAAAATGTGTAATTTTGGACATGAGAAGAATACCTTTGTTTCCGAATCGCAGGAGAAATATGGATGAGATATAATATTGTACACAGAGTCTCCTTTGTATTACCCCTTTTTGTTCTCGATTCAGGAACACATGTCTTACGCTCGAGTATCCTTCCGTACATAGCGTATCCTTCGGGGTCCAATGACAAGATCCTTGACAAGTTTTACGGATCCTCGTGTCCTCGGGGAAATAGCATGCAGTATCGGTCCTAAATTTCAAATAGTTGGAATTCCAACCCAGCGCCGCCCGTGGGAACTGCTGGCAACATTTTAGGGGACTCCCCGAGTTCCTTGCGAGTATAAGACTCCTGGGTGCAGCTGCAGTTTTTATCTGAGAATGCCCTGTCTTTTTCTCATTTAATGACCCTGAAACGTATCGGGATGGATGCAAGTGGTTGAGGGCAAAAATCGACAGGCAAAAAAATGTCCTAAGAAAATAATTTCGCTTCCAATGCAATTTCCGGTTTAACGACGTGCATGCGTGTCCTTTGTCAAGGGGAGAAAAATTGTGGCCCCAGGTCAGAGAATGGTCGGTGACTGGAAAATGAAAGATGGGAGAGAAGCGAGGGAAACGGAAATGGGAAAAACAAAAGTGAAAGTGAGACAGAGGAAAGGAGAAGGAAAGCAGAGCGATACATTGAAAGTCTCAAGATGGGTTCCCCAGGAGACAAATGAAAGAGTTTAGGAAGAACGTCACAGCCCTTGTCGCAACTGTCAAAGCATCGAGGCGCTTTTATCCGCGAAAATACTTGTCCGGCCTTTGAGATTGAGGAATCTGAAGACTTTCGGAGAACAAGAATTTTGTCAAAGTAAAGCCACGTAAAATCAAGCGGGCTAATGGAAAGGCTTAGAGGTTTACGTGGCTGCAGGATGCTGTAAAGATTTTTCAGGATCTAAGATACATAGCGAGCTGTTGACAAAGCATTGAAAAACCACCGAATCCTATTTTCATGTTTGCAAATTATATTCGCCTAACTTTTTTTTCTCTCTCCCTCCATTCCCATTGAATAATCGATATGCAGGACCAGAAGGATTATTTAAATTGCTAATATCCGCTTCCGGGACTCCCTCAGCAATGACTCTCGTATCTGTTCTTATGCGATGCCATCGGTTCGAAAATTCATGTGAATAATAATTCCTGATAAAATTCCTAATTGAAAATCTTCGTTCCTAATAAAATATAAGCTAAATGAAACTTTTAATCCGAATACAACTGTATTTTATACTGATGATAAAATGTCCGTTTTTTTTTTCTTCCCTTCAGACTCAGAATACGAAGAGGAGCAAACGCCAAGGTACCGACCTGACTCTCTCGCTAGTCTCTGCAGAGCAACAAGATTCACAGAGGCTGAGCTCAAGAGGATATATCGTGGATTCAAAGCAGAATGCCCCACGGGGGTCGTACGGGAGGAAACCTTCAAGTGCATCTATTCGCAGTTCTTTCCGCAAGGAGGTGAGCTCCCCATAATTTTATTGTCTCAATATTCCATCAAGATCCAGACTCTCGGAAGGCAATTCGTGCCTGGAATAAAAATTGTAATCAGATTCCACTCGATATACAGAAATTCTGTCTGATCCTTAGACTGAGAATAAAGAAAGGAACAGACAGAAAAAATAAATAAAAAGCCGTTTAGACCGTTCGCAAAAATTTCAATCGTTACGCATACAAATCTATATCTATATACTGGAGAACAAGGAAGGAAATTTAACTCCGTACGTAAATACGCACATTTTCTCCCACGCATATAGGTAGATAATTATTATTTCGTGCACATCATTTTTACGACATCAAGACTGCGTCAGCTCTATGCAAATCTCAATTTGACGGTTTATTTGTTGTCCCTCGTAAAAAAAAAAAAAAAAAAAAATAGGGATGACAAGGAGTCGAATACGATGGGAAAGATTTACGAGGGGTTTCTGATAGCCTTGTAAAAATACCTAAAATCCTTTTTTTATGCACTAGGCGTACCAAGGTAAAGCAGCGCTTTTGTATCTGTCGAGATTTAATAGTCACGTACGAAAATTCTTGTCCCGACTGTCCCTTCGATTCGGTGGGAAATATAACAGTGGGTCGTATGATCCAAATGACAAAGTATTATTAAATATTGGAAAGATTGAAAAGCATGAATTTTTCTTATATCAACCGAAAAAGCCTTAGGAGCGTTTTCATGAAATATACTAAGCACCTTTGACTTATGTAGATAAATAAAGCGTAACCCTCCGCCGCGAAAGATCACCCTTGATGCCGTATTCCTTTATTTTATATCGACAGCCCCAAAATCTCACTAGCATATTCGAACTGGATTACCCTATATAAATATACGTGAAACAGATATAAAACGCACTCGTCTGTTCGCATTAGGCAAATCCAAAAATTCTGCAGTAACGTTAGTCGACCGTTTTTTTTTTTCGCTGAGAAAATAGGAAATATCAGCGCTGCTTTGCCGGAAAATTATTGTCCCGCTACTAGTCGCAATCCCTCTTGGCTGTGACTGCAATCAAAAGTACAATCAAAGCCAGACCGATATCGTGCCGCTATTATTATTATTGCTGTTGGCTACAGAGAAGCAGCAGCATCCAAAAGGAATCAAAGGGAACGAAAAGGAACACAGACATATAAAGTACATGCCGATTAACATTGGATTACACGACTGTTTTCATATAAGATCACTGATGAACATCTCATTTACACTTGATGAAAATTTCAGGAGCTCTTTTGAAATTCTGCAAAGGATTCTCTGATTCTCCGTGTCAGAGCGACGGGATGTCGGATATGAATACTTGAGAGAGACCTTAGCGAACAATTTGAGAAAAATAAATTTGGCACTTTTTTCGAAAAAAAAAAAAATGGATACAATTCAAAAGTGGGTAAGAGTAGAGTATGACAAGGGGGTACTAAAGGGGATACATCGGATCGCTTGACTGTTCCACATAATATACAATCTCGCGTTGGCAATTGCTCGAGGCTTTAACGAGAAATAAGGGAAAGTCCTGATTGGTGGGTAAAATAAGAAGAAATAATAAGAAAGGTTAAAGAAGTCCAAGACAACAATTAATTATCAAAGTTGTGTCGTAACTTCTCTGGAAAAGAAGTATTAAGTATGAGAGGGAAGGTCCTACGGGTATAACCTTTGACCCCCGTCATTCCTAGGAGAAAAGGTTGGATTCAGGACACAGGCTGGCTGGGGGGGAGGGGATGAAAACGTAAGGTGTAGTTATACGTTGAACGTGGCAGGGAGGATAAGGGAATAAGCGTGGCCAGTGAGCAGGATAAGTCAACCCTACCGCAGCGTATTATTTACAGGGGTGGCTTAATTAAAACCGAATTAAGCAAGCAGCGCCACTAAATTATCTCGCTTAATTAGATTTCTCGACACTCAACGGAGACTGAAAGAAATAATATTTCTGTACCTTGATTTTCACTTTGTATAATAGAAAAAAAACCTGTGTACGTCGCACCTTTTTAAGTTGAAAAGAAAAATTTTTCTAGCAAATTATTCCACCACGCCATCTGTCCGATTCACAGCATCCCTTCACAGATTGCAGTACGATCACGAATTAAGCATGTAAACTCCCTTATCTCCTATCGCCCGGAAGCACTCGACCCAAAATAGACCAAAGACATTTTGAAGCATTATCCAGGATGACAATTACAGCAAAAGATAAATTTCTCAGCCGAGTAATGCATTCTCTTAATGATGAAAAGGGTTCCGGCTCCAGCAGCCTCCGGAAGATCGGACAGTTATCGGGTCCATGAAACACTCAGAGCCATCTGCCACGTCCTTAGCACGCCATTTTGTTTCCCCGGTGCTAAATGTTCCCAGCATCCCTAGCATGCACCCTAACGAGCATCATGATTTACGTTCCATTGGTACATGGTACAGTGGAAGCTGCGAGGGTATTTAAAAAAATCCCCAAAAACAGGTAAAACACATAGCAGCCATACGACAGGTCTGTGTGTTCCGACTCTTTGGAGTTAAGGGATGTCAGGAGAAACTTCTTTCTAATGTAAAATATTTTATGGTCGAAACCATCCAAATGGACTCTACGTCACTTCCGCTTGACGCGTACCTACACACGTGCACAGAACTTCCCTTTAATACACAAGGCGGAAGATCCGTTATTTTCATCAATTAAAAGTCTCACGTACCAAGTTTCGGAAAATCGTGAGAGTCTGCACTTAAGGGCATTAAAGCATAGAGCGGTTATCCGACGATCGACGTCATCTTCAAGATTCGCATCTTTACGCTTTTCGAACTGATACAATTTTACAACCTTCCGAGCACCCAGGAAATCCTCGAAATAATTTTCGAGTTGCGACGTCATCTAAAGAGATATAACGAGGAGTACCACGAAAGAAAAATGTACGTCGTGTAGAAAAAAGAATCATTTTCAACTCTTATTTATTAGGAGTTTCCTAACAAGTAGCCCGACTCAAATAGCGCGGGGGTTAAGTACCAAGAAAATTGAAGTTGTTATTAAATCATATTATTCATCGACAAACGGAAAAAAATTTTGCCCAATAGAACTTTTATTATCTGTTAATATTTAAGAGATAAGAATCTTCGCGCATTAGGAAAACTCGGAAACTCTTAAATTCGTTTCCTCTGATCAAATATAATCATTCGTTCAGATTTACGTACAGTTAAGAATGCATTTATTTTTTTTTTTCAGCTAACACCAGCCAGTACGCCCACTACGTCTTCAACACTCTGGACCAGGATCACAGTGGTTTACTAAGCTTCGAGGTGAGTCCATTATCGCACTGAAGTTTTCTTTCCTATTTTTATTCCTGCCTGCCCTTATTTTTTCTCTTTGTCCCGTATTCTCTCTTTTCATAGCTAAGAGTCACTTTATATACCCGCGTGGCGTCCCTTGGAAAGTAAGTTACAAAATGTAACGCCAGCATCCCCGCCCCGAGTGTTCGCGTACCCTGTACACCAGTCTCTTAACATAACTTGCAAAACTGCCACGCCGAACTTTATCCAGTTTCCTCGAGTAGAAACTTTGAAAATATTATTAGAAAACGAGTGACTTCGACATGGACAACTTCACTGGTATGCCTAGCTAAAAATTGTACTGTAAAATTATAGGCACGTGTAAAAGAGACTATGACAATATGAAAGTTGAAATATAATAAAAAAAACTCTTCAAAAGGCATAAAAAATTAAAGACATTTTTTAATAGTCAAATTTAGTAAAATTAAAAATTCAAAAATTTCCCCACGTAACTAAACTCGTGAGCTACACGAAGACAGATGAGTTTTGACAGGGCTGTCAAATTTATAAATAATCATAAACAAGTACATGGATATCTAGTTTGGTACGGGGTCGACCGAGACCCACAAGTGACTAAGGGAGCGCCGAGTGCAGCCGAAGTTTGCCGAGAATGTCCGAATGAAGCTTATACAAGAGCCTTCGCTGCGAGAACGACCTATCGTTATTCCGGATGCTGGGCTCTTTGTCCAATATTTTCTATACGCGTCTTGTTCATTCCGAAAACCCTTATCCGCCATCTTGGAAACTGTCTTTGTAGGTGATATATGGGACAATAGATTTGCCCTGATAGTAAATACGTCATCGGCCAAAAAGAGGGTTGCGCCTTCGTCCCATTCCCTTTAATCATAGTGACATCCTTTAATTGAATGAACTCGGGTCCCAAATTGTGGACCCAAAATTTCTCCCATTAATCTTGGACTCTATCTTTTTTTTTATATTGATTGAACAATGTATCAGGCCAGTGAAAAGCTTCGAGGGAAAACTTAAGAGTTTCACTGAAAACGTCATTCGACTTACGTCGTGAAATGAGGGACCATCCATTATTGTCGCTTGATTTTCTTGTTTGACGAGCGCCCGAGTTTGGCCGTGGCGAATTCGAGTAAACGATCTTTTAATTAATGAGAAATTCTTCGCGAAGGATAACTTATGTATATAGCAAGGTATATGTACCGTTTGCCTTCGCCATTGTCATACCCAGATCGTAGGGCAAAAAAAAGTACCGTTCTCATGAAGCACAATGGCGACAGCCACTCTCCAAGAAATAAAAGATTGTGATTAATGCTAATTAGCGAGCAAACATTGACCGGGTAAACCAATAATGACGTAGGTTAATTTTACTGATTATTGGAAATTAACGCGAAGGACTCAGCCAGCATCCTCGCGCGATTCTTCTATGACGCAATCGATGGCCGAGACAGAGTGGAAAAAGAAACGGATGAAAAAAAAAAATTTGAAAAATTTCCTCATACATTTCTCAGCGAGACAGTGAGTAATATAAAGTAATGTAATTATACCATACTGCCGGGGGGCTCTGTACTTTATATCTGAAGTGCAGTGTAATTACGAGTCTCGGTCCAGAGCCACACTTTGACTACAGGAATAGAAATAAAGACACACTCGAGACACGGCGGTTTGTATTAAACGAACTACAAATGGTGGAGTAGATTCAAAAGGAAAAATATGTGTATAGAAAAAAATATAAAAAAAGTAGCAGGTAAAGTTTTATCGTGGTAGATATTCTTTTTATATATTTTTTTTTACTTCTTGATTACTACTTATTAATCCCTGCTTGGTTACCGCATAAGATGAAGCCATTGAGTAAATGGTACAGGGCTATCTCATTTAAGAACCCCGGAGATGTTTTCAAGATGCGCGAATCCTAAACCCGCCTTAAAGGAAAAAAAAACAGCACAGGACAGCCAACCTTATAAAAAAGTCACGAGGAACGCCGGGATCACACGATCGGAATGACTATTCTTCCTTTCATAGGGCAGTAGGGGTGTCTGGATTGGGAACAAGGACGAACCCTGACTTCTTCGGAAGGGTAGTTCTCTCTTGTTACTCTCTTCGCGAAATAAAGGTTTAAAGGTCTCGCAGAGGGTCGCCGGGGGTTAAATATTTGATAGGCAAAAGTCGGTCAGAGGGAAGTCGTGGTTATCGGATCGGACACGATAACCTCAGAGGGTCGCATTGCGTCAGAAAAGGGGTCGAAAGAGTTCGTCCTGCCACGTACGATTGCCAGTCCTCTCTCTCTCTCTCTCTCTTGTGCGTTCGCGTCGTCAAATGCAAATGGCGGTGGCGATTCGGCCTCGTGTATTTCTGTATTTCTGGGTGAACGAGGGTCGGACAGAACGAAGATACGGAAGAGAGAGAGAGAGAGAGAGAAAAAGGAAACAGAAAAAGAAAAAGCATATAGGGATAAAAGAGTAGGGGTAAGAAAAATTCACGGTCATTTATATTTTTGGGGGATGTTCGCCAGGAGGGTGAAATTTAATGAGTTGTAACTATACATAGCGTTTAATCAAGCACGAGAACCTACTTCGTAGGATAATCCCCGAAGCTCAAAACTAACCCCCCCTAAAACAACCCCTATTTGAACGCGCGAGTAAAACGCTGTAAATTTTCAACCTGTCCCTACACACATACAGATATACGTCCGTTTCTGTTTCCACTGGATTTCAATCGCGATCGGCCACGCGGTTAGGAAAAAAAGGGTTAAACTCAAAGTCCCTCGGCCTAAACAAGGGATGAAAAGCTCCGACTTAATTTACGAGCTCTCGCTCTTTCCAGAAGACGGCGACGCTCGAGACGACCTGCGCTTCCCACTTTCTATACGCACTTACTTACGCAATAACGGCAGTGCTTTTACGCATGTCGTGAATTTTCATCCCCTCTGTTAAAATACCTCCTGCTACCCCTTTACCGACTTCAGCGACCAACCCTTAAACTCCTGTAGACTTACCCAATCTCCATCCGCTTTTCCCAAATCGCATTCATATTTCCCGCGAGATCCGCTACGCCTTTCTTTAAAGCCCAGAAAGTTCTACAGGGTGTTCCGCAAGTGCGCATGGATCCAGTTCCCTTATCGATTATCGATGACGTTACAGCTCCTTTCCGGTATTGGAATTATTCATTAAGAAATACCAAGGGATGCTTGCGCGAGGCTCCAGCGTCACGTCACTTTACGCTGGGTCAATGAGAGCGCACTCGATACGTCAGCACTGGAGAGTATCAAAGATATTTTTGTCTTTCGTCAAGCAAACATAGAAACAGTCTTATAGCGACGTAATGGTAAATACTACAACCGTTTCGTACAAACAACCCCTGTTGATTTAGGTGCTCGCGATTGCGTTGAGTAACGAAAGACACAGCAGAGTCCTAACAGTGACTTTACACAGGGACGAATTCGTACCCACTTAAGTCACAGGAACTTTTCTCGATTCTCCTCGAGAATATCGACCTACATAACTACCCCCTTAACCAGGTAAGGGCGCAACCGCACAATTTTTCACTTGGTAAAAGGGGTGTCCTATAAATAAAGATTTTCCATGGCATAAATATATATATATATATTCCTGAACTGGGCGTGATAACCCTAAACGGGTTAACTACCCCAACACCCACCAACCCTCGACTGCTCGATCAGCTACAATAAAAATGTTCAATTGCTCCATTATAGAGACTGCCTTTACCATATTTTAGTCGAAACTTCAAATCGTAGTCACAACTCGCAACCTTTCACCCCTTTCCGTATAACACCACCCGTATAATTATCCCAAGATAAAAAAATGTTATACAACCTTTACTTTACAATGATTACTCACATAAAAAAGGCGGTTATCCCTAATTCCCTGGGGAACGTTTAACGGCGAATCTGCTTCATCCCCACGGGGATTTGTTAATAAATAATTCCAGAACCGGCAAGCAGGGCTACTATCCATCCCTTCTTTGCGCGTAGAATTGCCAGACGCAAGAATGCCCAGATTATGCTCAACCGCGTCCCGTCAAATCAAATTACCTGCGAACAACCCTTTAACGAAATTCGAAGTTGAGCCTGTACATGAAAACGCTCTCTTCGCTCATTGGCTTGGCTTCGCCACTTAACCGTACACACAGCACGTATATAAATGTCTAACCACAAATATATATATATACACAGCACAGCAATAGACAGCAGCAACTTATGCAAATTACTTACTCGTTCTGTTCTGTTTGCCGCACGATTTACAGCTGCTGCGTTCCGACTGCCGTTTGCTAACCAGGAGTAGAGACGTTGAACGTATCGTTGATTCCAGTAGCTCAGATACATCAGCATCCATAGGAAACCCACTTGCCAGGGGATGAATTATAAATTGCCTAAACAGAATAAGTAGAGAAATTAACAAGCGCACCTTACTGTAAAGGTACCTTCACACATTGTTAACCTGTCACGAGTTAACACGTGTTTGCAGTTACATTAGCAATTCCACTTCCACATTCAATTATGACATAACAGCCGCTGACATGAGATAGCTTCTGCGTAAAATTGCCGGTCAACAATGTGTTGATAACGTGTATATTGATTTATTGGTGCGAACGAATCGAGAGAGAATTTCGAAAATCTTCGTAATATGTGAGGAGGGTGTGGAATTTATGAGAAAAATTTTCTAACGAGTATAAACCACGTGGACTTGTGTATAACGTGTAGTTTTTGAGGATGAAAAATTTTTGGAAAAACGTTTGTGTAAATTGGTTGCTCGGTACGTGAATTATAAAATTGTAGATTAGACATGCCGATATGCTGTATCTGTTCACCAGCGCTGCGGCGCTTTAGGTATTTCAATGGCAAGCGATAACACGCGTGTTGCCCGGGTTCATTAGAATTGTCAAACCGCCGACTTACATTCTAATAACTGACAGTAGAGTAGCGTGTTGCGGGATCAAAAAGCCACGTAAATGTTCATTAGCTAATCGGTCACGCAACGTGTTATCTCATGCAAGGATCAACAATGGTCCGGTACGGGTCAGGCATTTTTAGATGAAACATATACGAGCTTGTCCAAGGAGTACTTATTTACGGATATAGAAACAAGATATATATATTGGCTGATAAGAGTTCCATATTCGTGATACCTGCGACGTGTCTCGCTAAGGGGTAAGAAGATCAACGGACGAATATGGGATATGTCGAAAGCAGCTACAAAGTGTTAGATGGAGGTTAGGCTTAACTTTTAGGTTAGTTTGTCAAGCTTTTAGCCAGGATAAAGCAGCCACAAGGTGGACTCTAGGTAACCGCAAGCTCACACGGAGCGTTAAGCTCCCGTTGGTGGTAGCTAAGTCCAGGATTGGCTCTGGGTCGCCCAGCATCTACGTAATAGGCCGCCAATAAGCTCATCGGAATCCCGTCTCTGTGGAGTTCGGTCAGGTTCGGCTTGACTCGGTAATTATCGGAGGGTACTACGTATTCCTTAAGGATTTCGGCACTTGTTATGGTCACGTGGTTCAGTGATCAAGTTTGATAATTATGTTGACAGACAACTTTTTTTTTCCTTTATAACGACGTATACAGGTATAACCGTAGTTGAGGGTTGGTTTATATATACGGAGTGGGTGCCCGCTTTGCCGTGCCGTAGCAAAAAAATGGCGAATGGATAATATCAATGGGTGGGTATTATAAGATACAGAATGGATCAAAGGTTGTGAGAAATTCTCCATTTCATTCGAAATTGGTGTTAGGGATGTGAAATGGAGGACTCTGGAAACTTTAGATCCCGGATGTAAGTAAGATTAAGTGTTGCCGAGCGCGATGTATGCCCGGCTTAGCGGTTGAACTAAAATTTATACATCAGAAGGTTTCGCAAGGGAGCACACTGTGGGGTTGAATAGATATATACATTACGCTACTTACACTCACTTGTGAACCTTCCACCTTTTCAACCACCGGGAATATCACTGTGCTTCCCATTTAGCGTCAGCCGCCTTTAAAGCCAACGGGTGTTGGTTTAGCGATAACTTTTCAGGTTAGAAGAAAGGGTACCATTTGACTTTTCAAACTTTATGGACTCTTCCTAGATGAATCCATACACTTGTCACTTAAAGTACTTCACGTAGTTTTACACAAAACTGAAAACTGTACGTAATAACGTGATATAGCTCAAGTAAACTGCACTGTCTCCGTGTGACTGGTTTGTCAACGCTTAACGCGTAGTACCCAACTTCCGCCGCCAGAGGGACGAATTCCTTCGTGTTGTTATGAAACTTTCATACCGATGTCTGTCTCCTCCGCTGGTAGTTGTTCCTGATAAGGAACTAAAGCCAAATATCCGAAAGAGAGAGAGAGAGAGATATCTCATCCACTCGTCCTTCTGTTTTACCGACTCGCATTCTCCAACGTATATATTCATTTAGTATGGGCTCCACCTATCTGCCTCTACTATCCACTTTTATTCCTTTACTTTGGCCAGACGCAATTTGCCGCGCTAACAGCCTGGGTCGACATGCTTTTTGATCCCAGTTACTAACCGAGTCCCGTCGTGTCGACACAACGACCCATCTCCACGAATCGAATCAAAGGGAAGGCTTCCCTTTTGTTCCCAACAATTGCGCTACGTGATTCCACCGCGCTTATTTCATTTTTATGCCGTTTCTTTACTTTCTTTTTCTTCTTCCTCTTCTGTCCTGTAGTACACCACCACTCCTATATTTCACTTGTCATACCTTCCACGATCTTATGGCCACTTGGTTCTTTATCGGAAGGAACGAGAAAGCTAGTTCCCGTCTTCCATTTGTCTCTTTTCACTCTTTTATAACCTTTTCGGGACGTATACCTAACGCTGGCACGTATGGCAAAATCGCGTGGATTCATGGCGTCAATAATTTTACAGACTCCGGCAGACTCCAAACGTCAAAGACAAATTGTGACAGAGCTTTTGTAACGGCAGGCGTTTCCCGTTAAATATCATCGTTTAGTTCGCGGCACTCGCTGCTACGTATGGATTAACTTGGACAATTTATGGACGGACGCCATGATACGTTTCGGCGGTTCAAACTCGTCACTCCTGGACTTCCTCACTCTTGGGGTCAACGGCAGCCGAATGCTCGAGATTTAGGTCAATCTCCAAAGCTGCGAATGTCAGTCTGGCTTAGTTATGGATTTTCGAGTATATGCATTTATTTGACCGTATCAAACAATGATTTTTGTGAAAAACTCCTTCTAGAACTGCGGATACTGTATTTCGCTTATAATCCGATAGGGTTAGCCTCGTCTCTTGGTGACAGTCGAAGGACACGTGTCCTGTTTCCAGAAACTTGCCTAATTTACATACTTATCAGGAGAACTAAGGACAATGACTTGGAGCACGGTGGGAATTATTAATATTATATTTGCATACTGGAATATAGATATGAGAAATTGTTGGTATCTATGTTCTCTTATCTCTTTCTTTGAATCTCTCTTCACGCTATGACTTTAATCTGCGAATAAGCTATAAACCTACAGCTATACCTATCTAATGGTGAACTGACAGTAAAGTTTATTAGCCTACAGACTATTTATTATCTGTTTCGTTATTAGTCTCATAGTTATTGTGTAATTAAATACAATTTCCTGACTGCATTCCATAATATTATGTCGTTTCGGGCAGCGTTCTATAAATTCGCTGCATCGTTCCTGGCTGTATCTGATGCAACGTGAATACACGTTAAATTGAACAGGTCAATAAATTTGCGACTGACTGATAAACGCAAATAATCAGCAGGTCTTCGTATCAATGATATATAACATAAAGTTTCCGTTATTTACGTGAAAATAGAAGGGTTTTTAAAAAAAGGGAAAAAAGAATTCTCGTCTCTCCGGTTGGGACTGCCCGTATTCAATTATTTTTGAGTATCCAACTGAAAACACAAGTTTACGCATCAGTCGCGTAGCCAATGCCAGTTGATACAACCAATAAATATCTACATACGCCAGAAGGAAATAGGTTGGAGTGCAGCTACATCCAGTATTAACCCCTATTTTGACCCCTTCGATGTTCTGGTAAAATCCCTAAAAAAAAAGATTTAAAAGAAAAAAATGTCCCGAAAATGAGTAAACCAATTTTATTCTCCATTTCAGGACTTTGTCATGGGTCTGAGTATCCTCTCACGTGGATCAATGGACGAGAAGCTGCGCTGGACCTTCTCGCTCTATGATATCAACGGGGATGGTTGCATAACAAGAGACGAGATGACTGATATCGTAACAGCGGTTTACGAACTCATGGGAAAGTTTTCTGATCCTAATCTGGACCACGAGGGTGTACGCGATAAGGTCGATCGGATGTTTCAGGTAAAATTTCATCACGAGAGAAACATAATGTAGCGTTGAAACAAACAAAATTAATAATAAATTAATTTGGAACGCTTTAAATTTTCATTTTCAATTATTTTTTATATCTTTATTCAAGAAATGACAATAAAAATTCAACGAGTCCGACGCAACCGCTCTTTCGTTTAGAAAATCGAAAAAGTACATATTCGTTCGTCATTTTCTTAAAAATATTCGCGTGACCATGATATTCTCGAATAAGAAAACATGAGTTTCCTCAATATTGGAAACTCACTGCGCTCGCGTAAGGTCCAAAATAAAAAGAAAGCGCACTACCCCGGAAATCACGAACCAAGCAGAAATCAAATAGCGAGAAAAATCCATCAGTGTAGGATCCTCGTGGAAGTGGAATACGTAGCAGCAGAGATCAGACGGTAAAATACGTGACCAGGAAATGACGGCGTCGGCAACGGGAAAGAGATTTTCTCAAAAGCTGTCATTGGATTCGTATCCTTCAAACTGGGAAAAATATCTACGAGAAATATACCCCTCATAACTTTAATAATCTATAGCAACCCTTTTTCTATCACGGGGATGAATTTACAAGACCACCCCCTACCCATCTGTTGGACTTAACCATCTTGTGGTTCTGTTTCGAAGTACATGAATAATATTGACCCCGAGTATCCGAGTAACCGAAGGAGTTTAAATCGAGATTGGAAAAAGTACGTACGTATCTAGTCGCGTTGAGTTGGTAACTGAAATAGTGAAACTTGTCAGTGGTTTTATCCAGTGACGGATCGGCCAATCGATAATCACTAGACTAGTATCTAGAGAATTTCTTTGGACACTAGGTATACGTATGTAAGTTAGTTATAGAGTCCGTGGACGCCGAGCGTCGGCGTCCGTGGCTTTGAGGAAAATTGCCCGAGCATTCGGAAAACCAGAGCGCTTATGTCGATTACGACGCTCAAACGATTTTATGCAAAAGTTACGCAAGAGAGTCTTTCGGACTCCACCGACTGGCTTCGGTATCACTTGGACGTAAAATTCCCTATAGTAATTCCCGTAGATTAAAGTACATATACGAGGGAGAATAATTGAGAAGATAAACAGGATATCTACGAATGTTATTCCCTTTGAAACTTACTTTAGGTTTCTCCCTCGAGCAAACGTTTCTTAAACGAATTTCTACCGTATCCACAGTACCAGTGCTGCCATCCTTCGGCAAAATAGTTTGGACCATATAAAAGAAACACTGCGAAACACCAATTAACCCCTTTTTCACTCGGAAGACCTTAAAACAATTGCGATCCTACCGAATGAGTAATCGACGCCAAGTTCCTCACCCCTGTCCCAGTCTACTCAAAAATAATAATTCCCTAGATCGACGGAATATTCTCCTGGTCCTAAAAAAACACCTATTTACACGCACCAGACTCGATAAATATATGAAAGTGCATACCTATAGTGAAATTGACATTAGAATGGGATCGGACCCTACACTTGTCGACTTCACCGAAAGGTTGGCCAGACTGGCCATTGTCGGTGTTCTCTCTGTCCCTCTCCCTCTCACACACACACACTCTTTAATTGCAACCATAATTAATTCCCTAGGCGAAGGTACCCGAGCTCCAAAGTCACATAGTAACTAGAATAACAATCAAGCAGTACAAGGCAGATACGACCAACATAAAGGATCTAAAATCCTAGAGATATCCCCCTGTAGCACAGAGACAAGCCTGAATGGAGAATTTGAACCCTTTAATTTTTATTAACCCTAAAGACTTAACGTCCCTTGAACGCATAAAGCACGAAGGAGCCATAGAGTCCCACGAGCACCCTTAAGTCTAGGTTCACGAGGACTTTTACAGAAAATATCAATTAACTCAGTTTTATCGTCGGCGACAGTGAGCCTGAGCGAGTCCTCCGAGCAAAGGGTAGTCAGAGGGATGAAAGGGAAAGTCAAGTAAGACTCGATGTAAAATTCTCACGACACCTCAAACTACACAGATCCTCCCTCCTTGTTTATGAGAAACTCCTTTTCCATCCCCTGTTCCAAGTCAACCCTTTTTGTTTTACTCTCCAGCAGCCTGCCGTGTCGGGTAAGGCAACCCCTTCGAGAGGAGGGCGCTGCTATTATATACGAGGCTCAAAATAATAGGAGAGATAAGGAGCACCATAGTATCGCTCTTGGAAGACCTATCTCGAATGGTCCATTAAGTCGACCGGAACGACGTGATGCTTTATTCCCAAAGTCATAACTTCCGGTATAATCGATCGCCAAGAGTTTCGATAGATCATTCAAGAAAAAAAAATCACGAAATATTATAAAGTGCGTCTGACTATAAAATTAATAAATAATCTATAAAAATTATTTATTTTTTATCTTTTCATTTTAATTGATAACAGTCTTTATCCGCCCCCTTCCCCTCCGTGTCGTCGTGTCTTTAGCTCCTAGAAAAGTGCCTTTACGATTCGATCCATTATTCGCGCTGCTTCTGTCCCTTTAATATATCTGTATGTACACCCGTAAGTTCGTATTACCTGACGTATAAACCGAGAAGTCAAACGCAAACGCAAAGGCGATACCAGTTAGAGAGGCAAATGCCTATTTGCGGTTCAGGCTTCCAAAGGCCAAAGTCTCTCTGGCTCCCTGACTCCCTAGCAAGCTCAGCGAAGCACTAACTCAAGCAAGATCGTAAGCGTGCAAGAGTCTCGACGTAATTGCCTGTGGTTTCTGTTTATCTAAGAACCCTAAGGGCCTACTCCCCGTATCCATGGAGTAGCTTCGCTTGATTTTATTTGGCACATACACTTCCGTATGCTGCTTGACAATTTTTCGTCCCTCCAAGACGCACTTGGGTTACGCTTCGTTGTAACCAGGATCTTTTGACATGGAGAATATCAAGACGCTAAAAGCGAAGCGTTAAATAAATTATGTAATTGAGAGCTAATTTAATTCGTTGTAGCGCTTTAATATAATTTCTAGAAAAATATTCTAATTATAATTCGGGCACTTTACTGCCAACGAATTGAGATCTTTCCGAAAAGGATGCTACGAGCACTTTACAGCATCCCTTAATTGAGGAGAGACCGTACTAAAAGTCAACGCAATGTGTTTCCTTGGCAAACGAAATTAACCCGGGACGGCGGTCTGCGCATGCGCGTTATTTTCATAGGTATGTCACTGGTTTGGAATAAGCATACTGTAATTGGGTCAATATTAATTATCAAAGTTATTTTTTTAATATTTTATTAACGATCTTCACGATACGGGAGGATAAGGATTTTTGAGGGGGGGAAAAAAATATATTTTTCCACTCAAGAAAATACTGAGAGAGTATCGATTGGGAAATTCAAGACTAACGTGTGGCACTCTGTTTCCGGTTTGTACGGAAGCAAAACGTCGATGGCGCTAATGCATATTCCGTTGGCGGACGTCGTTACGATCATTAAACTTGGTCAACTATTTGCAAAGGTTGATTACCAGCAGGCGTTCTTCGCATTTTCCTGCAAATTGTTAGACACGTTTTCGGGCTCCGGCTGCCCGATCCTTCGGTGAATAACGGGTGACTAATTGAGCGGGAAAATTCAAACTTGTCGCCTGGTAAAGTTTCCTCGTGAAAATTGAAGCCAGCAGCGAATCGATTCGCGTGGAATTTATTATTGTTAAGGTTCATCCCGTACGTGTTGCTGTATATATATATGTAGCACTTAAGCATCGTAAGAGGATCTATTATCTAATTATTAGCATTGGATTATTGCACGAGACAAAATGGCCGCCAGTAAACGGGACTGTCCGGGGAGACTGAGAACAAAAAAGAATATTTGCTTCTCCTTCGGAGATGACATAATGGCGACAACGTAAAACGTGTCAACGCGAACGAAACAGGATATCGAAGCTGAATTGAGGTCCAGAGTAACTAGGGATCTAACGTTACGCCAGAGGCTGCATTAGTGGGAGCAGCCTTATATATAATTAGGTTTGACGAACTGGAAACACTGTGTGGAAACAGTTAATTACACGACAGGCTTCAGGCTAAAGTCTGTGAGGGGTGACGAAAATTATTATATTAAAAGAAAAAAAAAAAGTCTTATCATTCTTTCTGATAATGATAAAATTAATTTACGTGGGACTATAGATATATTTATTGTGTATAACGGTATAAACGACTGTACGACGACGCTTGAAATCAGAAATTAATTCGCGAACGGCGGGTCCCGCGAGATTATCATTATTATTTTACAAACGAGCAAGGAATGAAATTTCAATGGTGAATAATAAATCGAAAAAAAACGAGAGTATTGGGTCGTTCGTGGATTTTGGGTGTTATATATTTTTAATTAAAAAAACAGAAGGAACACGCGTCGATGGGTATCAATTGGTGTTAATCAATGCAGTTACAGGCGTCGAATCGCGGGAGGGAAACATGTGTAACTGGCATAAGCCGTCCTCGTTATTCAGTCGAGTCGGACACGGTTTGGGATTAAATAAAAAAAAACTCCAATAATTCGTCAATTGTTTCAGCAGACTATTCGGGGAATGATTGAATTCGCTTTGAATGGAAATACTGGGAAGTCTTTGCAGAGTCGAGTATACCGGGTAACTCGTTAATTTGCAAAATGGAACGAGCTCGCGAAAGTTGATCGAACTAGAGCGAAGTGGCTCGGCAAAGGACACGACCGAAGGATAATACAGAAAATGAGAGTCAAACGAGGACGAGAATGAGATTAGCAAAAAAAATTATCAATTATTGGCGAAATCCAATAACCGAGTATATTGGTACAGTATAGATATATGCATACAAGCTTATGAGATATTTGCAAAAATTCACACACGCACCT
This sequence comes from Trachelus tabidus, assembly GCA_030142655.1. Taxonomy (NCBI): domain Eukaryota; kingdom Metazoa; phylum Arthropoda; class Insecta; order Hymenoptera; family Cephidae; genus Trachelus; species Trachelus tabidus. The sequence continues at coordinate 254,348 of JARQTI010000328.1, forward strand.
TCAGCCAAGGAAGCATAAAATTCGCAAACGGTTGTTCGCTTTTGAGTGAAAAATTTTATTTTCGCAATTGGAATTTCGCTCGGAAATTTTAATAAAATTCGACAATTGCAGCTGCAGTAACGCGCAGTACGTGGAGCAACAACGGCCGTGTCGAAATTTGAAATATTTTATTTCGATCAGCCGACTCGTATTTGCATACACGTCACTATGCTATAGTGCGAAAAACAGAGAGAGAGAGAGAGAGAGAGAGACATAAAGAGTGCAAACAAATATTAAACAGAAATAGACGAGGAGAGGAAAGGGATAAAATTACATAGCGAGAGGAGTTGATGGGCCGTCGCTGGTAAAGCGTGATTTCAATTACCCATGCAGCCAACGACGCCAGGCGTCGGCTTTTGTTTCCATTAAAAGCGATAATAATTCTCGTGTCGCACCTGTCATCCCGAAAGCAGATGTAAAATACAAAATACACACACCCACCCATGCAAACGTAAAGTCTAATAAATCTTAAAAATACACGTGTGTTATATATATCGTGAGAAAAAATAATAAGAAAAAAAAAAGCGAAACCCGAACATCTCCTGGGCCCCAGCTGGACGATATATACGGCTGCCGAATTCGTAACGCATAGAATGGTTTCACAATAAAAATCAGCCCAATGTTCGATAATTTTCAAAATTGTCATCCTGAAGTTCTTGCCCGGAAATTTATGTGGCGCGATATCAAGGGACGGTACTACGCCTGATAAAGACAAAAGTTAATCGTTTCCAGTGTTGCGACGAGAAATAACGTTAGCATATATTTTTTCAGAAAATGGATGGCAACAAGGACGGGGTGGTGACGCTTTCCGAATTTCTGGAAGCGTGTCGGGCTGATCCTGACATATCGGAAAGTATGGCAGCCCTGGATACGGCCTTCTGACACTCGGCGCGTCCTCGTTACACACCCTGGACCTGAAGGAGTCCTTGCTGCCGATTAATCGCTCAATCACGCGCTTCCCGGAGCTGGGAAGGTTTTCGGGGGTCCTGACCCCGCGATGAGGATCTAAGGCTGACATCGTGACGTCACTGACGAGAACGGAGTTCCTCGTCGCGAAATCGCAGGAAGAAATCGGAGGGTGACGAAGATGGTAAAAAATCATACGAGACTCTGTCTTGTCAAGGTTATCACGTGTGGAGATTTACGATAAGAAAAAAAGATACGGGGTCGTGTGGCAAATTTTTGTTTTTCGAAATTTGCCAATTTGCCATCTCGCGTTATGTAAATCGACGGTGCCAAAGCATTACGCGTACTACCTTTGTTCAATGATACTAGAGATAAGATGGACGAGAGATAACGAGAATCACACATGATAAGGGGATGCCTGTATCCTCGTACGTTACTACCGTACGTACACGAACGATTATGATATTAATATATGCAGAATGGAATTGTTCGTGTTGTTCGTAATCGAAATCTTTGTGGAGTGGGAGGGGGTGAAAAAATTATGGAAATCTAGAAGGGGTCGTAATTCCAAAATACGTGTGGAGGGAAGAGAAAGAAATAATTAATAAATTTTTTTTTAAACGACACGTGTGTACGGATCTGACGCAAGATTTGGGGGGGTGGGTTTGTATTGTTGTTTTTGAATTTTTTTTTTCGTAAATTATACGAAAATATACACGTACGAGAACCACTACTTATCTTCGCGTTTAACGGGCGCGAATAATTAAAGGGTTCGTTAACGAAAGCGTGTATAAGGAGAATAGCAGGAGAGGAATGCACTACTGTAGCGTAATGATAAAAAAATGAAACACGCTGTAGATTCTAGAGCGAGCGTGACAATTAGATGTGTTGTTTCTAGTGTAAACTTAAGTAAACAAAGTTATTTATTTTTGTGACCGGTAACGATAAACTCGTTAAGTAATAGTTTTTATTAATGCGCTGCTAAACAGATCGAATTTAACGGCGGACTCGCACGTTCGGTAGATGCGCGCGTGACTGTACACAGAGGATAAATTTATCCAAGTTCAAATTTGAGAGAGAAACAAAATCATTAAATCAAAAATTCTATTCATTTACATCACTGCCCAATTGTCGATCAGCAGCAACGCGAGGATCACGACGTATACATTAATTATATTACATTTGAGATAACTGTGAGATATACAAAATGATAATGATAAACAAAATTGATTGGACACTTAAAAATGAAAAAAAAAAAGAAAATGAAAAGACCTGTACCTAAGCAGATAATCAGTATAGACGCAGATTTGATTTGATCTTTGGCAGCGCATATTCTAGAGCCTAAGGTTTAACGTGTAAATTGAGATAAACAACGTACGTTATCTCATATCAACTCGATCACTACCGCAAGTCTTTGACGTTACTTCGTAAATGTATAAAAGAGACAAGAAATGAAAAAAAAATAACAATATTGTCTAAATAATCTAAATCAGACAAGAGGGTGTGTACGAGAGCGGGTATCGGAATGAGAGGAAGATAAGGAGATACAGCGAGTGGTAGGGATAAGGAGATAAGATGAAATCTCGACGCAAGATGCATAACAACTGTGAAAAAACGCACTCTCTCAATTCTTTAAACGGTAAAACTTGTCCCCTAATCATAGAGTCTAGATATAAAAAAAGATAAAAGAAAAATTCTACAGCGACATCCTTATTACTATATAATACATAGTATCTGTACTGAATCATCTCTTGTCTTAGCGCAGCATCTCTGTACGGTACATGCTACTTATCTATGCTACTGTCACTTATCTAAGAGTGCTCTTAACTCTGCGTACTAACTTAAGCATCCTAAGGGATTGATCGACTATATTAAAAAATAGATGAAATTTGAGTCTGGCCCGGAAGCGAATATTTGGAGATTAGGTTTTTGCTTTTTCTTTCTTCAAAATTTCGATGAGCGATCGAGCTCGATGACTTTCTAGTATCAGGTAAATTTATATTTTATCAATGTACACTGATTTTTGCGCCAATAGAAATGCATCGTCTGTCCGTTGTGTAGCGAGCTTAATATCTGCTTATAGTACTGAAGCTTATATCTGGTATTGAAAATGTATTGAAAATTTACTAGGAAAATTGGTTATTTCGTACTCTTTACTGTCTCACTCTCTTTCTTCCTGAAATCATACTCTGTTTCTTAATGGCAGACATAATTACGTCACTGGTTGCACCGATAGCTGTATATCTATGATAGTATCTTATCCACGCGCTACTCTGGGAAGAAAAAAATAAAAATCAAATCAAAATTCTCATTCGATTCTATACTCGTATAAGATATGTATATCCTTACTATATTATCATCCTATTTTTAGATATGTAGATAGCGATGCTATATAACTAACGGACTATCTTCTATCTAGATGAAATAATACCGTATCTCATCTTTACTCGTTGACTAGACATCACGTTAGGCGGATCTGCAAAGGCAAACCTCGTCGAGAATGAAGTGTAACATGAGAGCGGGAATGAAGAAAATGACTGGAAAGGGAAAAGATAATTTCAAAGGAATTGGAAAAAAGTTGCGCGCTTCTACTTCGGAATGGCCGTTATGACGTAACAAACGATTTCCAGAGAATTTTCAGGTTATCATTCGAGTTTTAAAGGAATGGCTGGGCTGTGCTTGTAATGGCTGACAGATGGTCCAATCATAGACTATATGTATGATAGAAAAATAATAAGAGAACTTGAATAATTGAATTCATACGGCGTCTGAAATTAGTAGCTATGTAAAAAGATACAAGAGACACATCAAACATTCTTTTTTTATTACTCCTTTTCCTCAGATTACTTTTTTCTGATTTTCCCTTCTACGTTTCCAGCTTGAATTCACTGTTCAACGAAAGCTACGCGAATGATTTTTATTTAGGTCCATGCTCCTCTGTCAACATTCTATTATTGTCAGATGCTGTACGGCTAAAAACAGTTAAATAGATGAATTAATATATGATGTTAAATATGAAGGATTTTAAAGTTAAATATTCACATGGTGATATATTTTCAGTGTAAATCAAGTGTATATGTATGTATAAATATGAATATTATCGCGGTAAGACTACGTGTCTCGTAGCTTTAAAATAACCCGTCTAAGATGTCGCGACAGTAGCCGTGATTTTACCTACAAAATGAGAAACGGGATTGAACTAAGGGTTTAAGGCAATCGTCTCTGAATGTCGGATGAGACTTATTGCGCTCATTTTTTTTTTCTCTTGGAAGCCACGAAAAATTTGCGAATCTCGGCAAAAATTGGACACGAGTGTGTAAAATAATCGTTTGAATGTTTATTGTTAAATGTTAGTGCAGATAAGCAAGAAATCTGTTTAAGAAGCCTGTCCCACGTGTCCCGTGTCTCTATCGAGAGCCATTTTGTCCTTGTGTCAAAATTTTCGATGGGCGATTCCGTAATGAATACAAAAAGGTGCACCGTCATGCCATTTTCCATTATGCGGGTGTCTGCCGAACTAATGTCAAGACGTATCATATTCTTTTACGTTAATTAAGAGACGCTCCTTTTTACGGCCTGGCAAATTAATATTTGAACCAAAAAAAAAAGGAAAAAATGTGCATTCCAAAGAAGATTCATTCGGAATTCTTTATACAGCAAATCCGAGCACCAGTGCGAGTCTAGAAAGATCATCACTTAAAATAATTTTTAATCGGAACGCTATATAGAAATTGAAGATAAAGCAAAGAGCAATTGAGTAGAGAAAATTAATAAAAATTTCATCAATTAATGAAATCTGTCACAGTATCACTTACTCGGTATACGCTGCAAATTAAAAAGTGTAGTCGCGCGAAACAATAAGAAAGAAAACTTGTAGGCAAGCGACTAGCGTGACATTTTTCTTTGAATCATGTAAAAAAAAAACATTTGGCCCGAACGTGTAAATTGACTACCTCGTCGCTTGTCTGCAACGTAAATCACGTTACTGGATTCTCGACACTACCTTGAAGGGGTTAGCTTCTGTTCTGTAATTTGTAACGCGTCAAAGGGTAGTTTTATCATATCAACGTAACGACATTCAAAAGATTAACTTTTACATTAGGTCGATGAGCTCGAAGACCCTCGAGAGATTGCCTACCGTCTTGGAATTGCTGGCATAATTATTCGGTGTAATTAACGTGCTGTTATTGGTCATAAAATCGCTGCGTTCGAAGTCACCTTAGTTTATTCATGCCCAAGCCTAGGCCATTATGATAATTACCATTACCGATTAATTATTGTATTATATCTGGGAGTATGTAACTATTTTATAAATAAATAAATTACTAACGTTAACAATCTCTTATTCTCATATTGTTACGTTGTTCTTATTCTATTAAGCGAAACTTTATAATTGACACGCAATTTTAGAGTGTATTGATTTTATTGATTTGGTAATTGTAAACAGAAATGGGACAATGGTACACTGTGACTCATATCGGATAGTTTTATTTGTCCTGATCGTAATAGCAATAGACTTTTATTTATATCTAATGTTCATAAGATACTATCGATTGCGCGAAACTTCACCGTGCCGATTCTAACCATTCTAACGATTTACGTTAAGTAACAAAAATTAATGACTCCCATTATTGATTCATTTCGCATAGCTTGCTCCAAAGGCCGTTTATTTGAAACAGTATGTGGCGCGTTAACCAAACTCCTCGCGGATTAAATATATTTATTTTCATTTATCTAGTTTGTTATGTTAATGGCAGCGATCACTTACATATAATTTGTCCCTCGACCACGTCGTCCGAAGACGACATCTTTATTGGAAAGGATCCATTGGAGTGTAGGATTTTTCAGGATATCAGGTGCGAGGAATCTGGACTGTTGTCTGGTAAGAGGACTGAGTCGTAATAAGGAGATAGTGGATCTGTAACATGCACAAAAATAATATTGTACGCAGTGGATCTATACACAGTTACGAAAGGGTCTTTGACTCTTCTAATTGCTGACCGATATAATCCCAGTATCTTCTTCGTATTTTGTCATACTTTTCAGACAGCTCTTTGCATAACTGAAACGCAGGATAAATTTGGTTTATTACATGCGATGAATTTACTGCTGCTTGCATTGGTGTATTAAAAAGTTATACCATCAGTGCGTGATCAATGTGATATATTGATTCGGGTGGCTCATTTTCATTTTGCCTCTCTTGAGAAATGTCTATTATACAGGCTAGTAAGTAATTGGTTCGGCAGCCTTTATCAAACAGTTCTTTGCACTTTTTGAGCACTTTTTCGTTGTGTCCTAAACCTCCGTTAGTGTCATGCATCAATATGCTAAAATTTGATGATACTGGTTGTTATGACAATGTTGTGACAAATAGAAATATTGTGGAATAGTTATTACTTACCCTCTCAAATAATTCCAGGCACTTTCGTTTCCTTTGACCAATGTTATTTTGTTTAATGCAAAATCAACTTCCTGTTCTATCACATCTGGTTCAAATTTTGTAGTATTGCTTAACACAAAGTATCGTTGATTCCATGCTGAATTGTTTCTAACATCTTCCTGCAGTAATCGTTCAACGTATGTCAGTTCCATGTCAAAGAGACTGCAAAAGAGAAAAATTCTCATGAAGTCATGTGTACAATAATGTAAAATTATTATCTAACTTATGATTATCTTTACTAACTTGAAAGTCTTCATACACCATTGACGATGCTGCCAAGCATGATAATTTTTTGCATCCTTTCTCAGAATGTCTTCAGTAAATGCTAATTCTTCGCTGGCATCCTGAAGCCATTCGACAATGACTCTCCTATGATGCCAGACTTGATAATTTTTGGAATTATGCTTGATAACTACGTCCACATATGTTAATTCTTTTTTCAAGTCTTTTCCTAAAGCTTTCAAAATCTCCCTTCGATATTGCCATACTGTGTAATTTGCAGGATTCAAGGAGACACAATCTACGGTAAGTGCCAAGGCTCTTTCTGATTTTTCCCCAGATTTCAGGATGGCCCGAAAGTAATCATACACATCCTTAACTGTAAAATATAAAGATTACATTCATAGACACGATCAATGACATTTCATCTGTCAAATATTTAAGTGGACTTATACCCTATGATGGTATAGATCAGTACAAAGACAAAACTTCAACAACGAAATAATATAAAAATGTATAAGAATTGTGATTTCAGGTTATAATAACTTACACTTGTTTGTATAAGCAATAGCCACAATTGGATGAGGACCATCGTCTTGTGGCAAAGGTATTACATCCTTCCATTCTTCCTTATCTTTGTATGGAATCCACGGATCTCTGACTTCTTCACCGCCGTTTACTTCATCGTCAGAACTGTCCGACATTTTAAAATTGTGCTGCTGCGAATAAATAACTAAAACCGATAGCAACTGACAGTTATGGCGCAAAGTGCGCTCTGCCGGCATCCTCCCGGCGCAGAATCGTACTTACACAAATTTACAATTATTTGAAGCATAAAAAACGTAATAAAGTATAATTAAATGCTGCATAATGGTAAGAATTTACTAGTTTAACAAAAAAATCATACCTTGAAACTTGTAAAAGTCTTATAACAGTCACACAATCCTATCCACTGCCTAGTAAATAATAGCCCGCGAAATATGATATTTAAAAAATACAGTGTACCATCTTAATATTCCCTAAAAATAGGTCTTTCTTATGTTGGCAACAGTAATAATCGAAACTCGTATGAGATTCTCGAAGAAACGTTGAAAACTTTGAAAAACGCCGCGTAGACAACCAGTTCGCATTTTGTATAATCGTAAGTAGTAATATGCATATCAATACGTACTTTTTTCTAATGTTATTCTCATATAATATCTTATTTTAAGAAGCTGAATCGTTTCTTCAATTGCTTTATCGTGTTTTACAATAATGGAATCGGTATGTACTGTATGTACTGATATTCCCTCAAGTACGCCGTCGTGCACGTGTTCCAATGGCATTCTGTAGTTAAATAAACAAAATCTGATTCAATCGCCATAATGTGAGTTAACAAGTTATAAAAGCACATTTGTTCAAAAAAATATCAGGTATTTGATGATTGTTGCTTAATCAAAGACACCGCGCATTTCCGCTGTGAAAGGAATCTGCATAGGAAGATCGTTTGACAAAGGAACGTGTCTGACTTCGATTAGGAATTAGAACATGAAGACAAAGGTATTATATAATAAACCCCAAACTAAGGATTATGTGCCATCATCTAACTCGGAAAATGATAGTGAAAAACATCATAATAATCATTCACAAGATTACACATCGCTCAAAGCATCTAAATATCCTATGATTATACTTCATGATATTTTTCATGAAAATAACAGCATTGCATTACACCATTCTCTTGCTGTATATAATATGAAGACAGATAGAAACATGAATAATACTTTGGAAATGACAGATTCCAAGGAATTAAGTGGCAGTAAACCAGAGGAGGTGAAATTATCAGTTAAAAAGAGGGGAAGACCAAAAAATAAACCTAGTATAAATTTACCTGAGAACAAAAGTCCAAAACATAATAAGACTTTGGATAAAAAAACCAATGGTAAAGTAAATGAAGAAGAAGAATGCAGGCTGGTTCCTGGAATAGTGAATATTAAACCAGATAAGAAAGATCAAATTAAACTTAGGGAATGTTCAGTGCCATTGGTTAGATGTACAGTTAAGCACACATCCGCTGCTTGCAAGGACAAAGAATTAATTGCAAAAAATAGTAAACGTAAGGCACATAGTGTCTTGTCGGATTGCAGAGCTGATATTTCTTCAGCCAAAGATGCTTTGTGCAGTAATTCAAAAGATTCAAAACCTATATACGAGTGTTTTACAAAGAAAAGTAGTTCTTTAAAAAAAAATAAGTCTCACGATAGCTTTTTAGGAAATACAGCAAAAAGAAAATTACCACAAATAATTAATAATTATGTCCTTCCTAAGCACACATTTGATGCTTCATTAATTCTAAAAAATCGTTTAGTTGTGGATAATTTGCATTCCTTTGACAAGAACAAAAAGCAAAAGCTTTTTGGTGATTCTGATGATAACTACCCACCAAAAATGAAAAATGAAGAAACCCAAAGTACACAAATAAGTTATAATCAGTCCATGCCCCTACTTGATGAGACTGTAACAGATATTGAAAATAATAATAATGATACAGAAAACAAGCATTACCTTGAATATAATTTTTTGAAAAATAAAAATAGTCTTCAAACAGGTAGCAACAAAATTCAGTCTTCCGAAAGTGAATCTCATACTAGTATCAATATAGAAGCAACAACGGATGAAAACATTATGGGCGAGGACAATCAAATTGACATTGCTATTTCTGATTTCTTCAATTGTTGTATGAAAAATAGAATATCAAAAAAATCAGCTAGTACCAACCAGGATCATTCAAACACCAATGAAATTGGAAAAATTTTGAACCATCAAAATGATGTTCAACAATCTACTCGATTGACACAGAATGAAAGATCAAAAGCTGAATATACCAAAAAGAATATATCACTGGATTCCAATGCTGATATAAATATTCCAACACTTATCAAATGCCCGGAAATCAATGAAACAGAGAGACTATATAATGAGGAATCCATTGGAGTGCAATCATTAACAACAAACAATTTAAAGAAGTTTAACGTAATTGTGTCAAGTTCAGAGACTACTTCATATGCTGAAAAGTATATCAAATCTGTTCAGGAAACTAAGAGCGTCCCGACGGACACAAATATTATAGAGAAATATAAAACTGAGAAACAATCGATTGTGATCCCATCACAAAAACGAGGGTGGGGGCAACATACCGATACGAGTTCGGAAAAAGTAAATAAAAAAAAGATCAAATTAGATAGAAGCAGTTGGAAGAAGCAGATATCGGCAGAACTTAATTCAAACACTTTTCAGACTGCATTGACTAATACCCATGACACTTCTAATTTAAGTAAACCAAATGCCTCAACTATTAATGAAAATCGCAAGCCTATTTCATCTCCTATAGAAAAGTCAAGAACATCCAAAACTATAGTAATAAAACCAACTACCATTGAAAATTTAGCAACAGAGCCGAAGCAGGATTCTTTCAATTTAAGGAAACAGTCAAGGAGGAAAAAAATTGTCAACGTTAATAAATCACCGATAGAACAATCAATGAGTGCTGAAGTTTGTCAATATGTTATGAAGAATGAAGATGCAGTTCACAAAGAAAAAATGACAGCAGAAGATAAAAGGGAGAATAATAACGATAGCGACAATGATGATTGTATCTCTATCCTATGTGATCCTGATGTCATCGACGAGTAAGTATTAACAATTCAGTATTTATTCTAAAATTTGCTAAGCGCTATCTCTGAAAACTAAAGAGTAATATTCATAAGCAATGTTTTTTTCTAGTCTTACAAAAAATTTGGAAGACAGCTGTACAGAGTTGACTGATTCAAATGCATCAATTGGAGAATACACATTGGCGAATGAGACATGGGACAATTATATGGAAAAAAATAAGCAGGAAGCTGAGGAGGATTTAAAAAGATACTCAGTCTCGAATACTTACTCTGACATCAAATTTATTAAAGCTACCACAATAAAACCTGCAGAAACCATAAAAACAGATCCTGTTACAACAAACCATACAATAACCGAAGATCCTTCAAAGGAAAGTCATGTTGCTTCTCTGCCTACAAAGACAAATGTTAAAAGTAGATTAGGATGCGAAGTCACTGATAAGAAAGGAAACAATATTTCAGTGAATTCGCAACACATATTCTATGGCCTTTGCTTTATAAAAATGCAACATGGTTTGTGCTACAGAAGGAATTGCACCTACAGTCATAATGTAGGTCAATTAGGTTTATAAATTTGTTACATTTGTACTAATCATTGGTGAAAATCGCCGTCTACCGCGGATACATTTATTCTTTTCTTTTTACAGTTAAACCATGAGATGTTACATTTACATGAGAAAAATTACGAATACATACGTGCGGTGATAGAATCTGCAATAAAAAATGAATATAAATATTTTATTCAATACATTTACAACCACCTGATAAAAAATATAGGGCCAAAAGAGATACTAGATTTGTGTACGCTGGTACGCAATGCCAATCTTTTAAACAATAACTGCCTGCAGAACACGATAGAGACTTTAATACAAAAGGAAAAGTCGATTGAAGAAGTTATCAATCGACTGGAATTTTTATCCGATGAAAATGAAATCAACACGCTCTACTCGATGATTTTGCAGCGTGCCGAAAAGGAAATAGTTTTTGGGAAATGGTGGAAAACGTTTCGGCAATTTTTTATCAAATCTATACCACCCGTCTCCTACGTCCGATTGATAATACAAGAATGTCTTTCCGCGCAAGAGAACAAAGCGCTTATTGAAGATGTCGCTGTGAATTTAATAAACAAGCTAACCATCGGTTATTCACAGACTCCAGAGTTACGAAATATATTGCCATTATTTTTTAAACTACACGACAGATTTACAGAAGTCCCTAGAAACAGTACAAGTGTTAACCCACAAGTTGAACAGGATTATAGCCCATTTTCTGTCAATGCAGAAAGTGGAAGTATCACTAGTATTAACAAGGCGGAGCAGTATGCCTCTCCGTGCTTGCACCGTACTAATCATACAGTTGATGCAAGAGAACCTCCAATATTCGATCCACCCTCTAATTTATCAACGTTAGAAAGTCCAGTTAACAGTTTAAGTAGTACTGTGAAACTGGATGTTTATGAAGCTGACAGAAGTAACATCCCCAGTAACGAAAGTACACAAATTGAATGCGATACTACAATTAAGTCCCCTTACGTTACTGATGTGCCATGGGTTATACATAGAATCGGTAAGAATTATAAATTGCCAGAATTAAATATCAATCCACCTTCTCTTTCTCGCTACAAAACTGACCTTAATTCGTAGAAAACCTACCGGAACCAAGTTCACCGTATCAGCATCGCTTCTGGAAATTCAACATTGATTTGACAAGTTTGAGAGAAGGCATCCGACACAAAGATTACAATCACGTACTTCAAATCCTTGACAAATATTCAAAATATGAAAACAATATCTTTCTGAAAGGATGCTATAACATGCTACGCAATTATATTATTTCGTCGGACGAACACTTAGTCAACATTATCAAGATTTCAGGTAATACACACTTTTCAACGACATTAAGCACTTCTTCCTTAAGACAACAGATTAGCTGGCCGTAATACATTTTACGTTAGATGACCGACGTTGCGTATCGTGATAACGCGTAATGACTCTTAGTGTATGTGGAGAAGGACACTAAAAGATTGATTGTAATTTTGTGGGTCTAAAATGTCCTTATCGTATTGCACTATGTGTCGTTCGCGTTTTAGCTTTTAGTAACAGTCTTTTTTTTAAGTGATGCAATGCAATTTATCGCAATAACAAAAAAGAAGTTTTCTTTGATTTCGTTTTACAAGTATTACTACGTTCTCTTTCTCTCTCTCTCTCTCTTTTTATGACTTTATATTTTTCCTTCAATGACTTTTATACCCGAGCCTAGGTTAGCAAAATTATATCTATAGTTTTTGTAAATGTCAAATGTAAAGAGCACATATCTTTAATAAAATATATGAAATATACCAACAACAAGAAATACAAAGTTTCTCTGTTCTTGAGACCTAACTGCTGTCGTTTTCCACGTTTTCAGTCCAAACTGGAATGAGCTCCATCTTGGAAGAGACATTGTTCACCCTAGGCAGATACGTCTTAACAGAGCTAGCTGACAATGGATCGTGGGTATTAGCCTATAAGTTACTGAAAACACTTAAAATTTATGAATCGCGATTTAATGTTGGATTCATTTTGCTATCCGCCGAAATATATATAGCCAATGATCGCCCGCTAAAGGCCCTTGAGATTCTTAGACGTGAGTTCCATATTTAACCCAAGTATAATGATGCACGATTAGTACCAGGTAGACAAAAGATATTATTTATTCTCAAAAAAATATTTATTACAGAAACCAATGTGATTTTTACTAATCGAAAGAAATGGAAAATACCTAGTGAGAATAGAGATGAGGATTTACGGGTCATGATCATTCCACTCTTACTAGAGTCGCTCTATGATAATTTTGTGGAAAGTGCCTTCGCCTTATACGACATGTTACTAGGGGATCAATATTGTATTTACTTTCCAATAGGTAAGATAACGATTAAATATCAATAAGGCACCGGCTGTTCTTTCGCATGACGATGGCGAATAATGAGAGAGATAGGAAGATATATTTTTTCCTCTTTTATTTTCAGACCTTCCACACTATATAGATAAACTAACATTAGCGCTTTTGACAGCTGAAAAATATGATTTAATCATTGAACTGGCTAGACTATTGATACCCTACAATTTGATGCTACGACCAAGTATACTCAGAGCAGTGATAGTAACGGCTACTACTCGCGACATAATATTAGCTAAGCAACTATTTCAATATGGCACCAAATTGGGAACGTATCATGCGATAAAGGTTAATTATCAGGATTTTATAAGTCAAAATAGAAAAAAGACAAGGAATATGAAGACCAATCAGGTTATGAAAACATTTCTGTATCTAAGCTACAATACCTTACTTGTCTAATCTCGTGATTTTCATTTTTTAGCTAAACACTCCCATATTGCTAATTGTAAACACCAGTTGGACGGAGGAGGAAATATATCTGGCAGTTGCTGAATTAATTCAACAGCTTTTCATGGAAATCGGACACGCGATTGATCGCATACGCGTCAGGCAGCTTGCAGTTTACGTGTCCTTTGAGGTAAACCCAGTAGCATTGATTAGAAAGCTTTCGATATTTTGCAATAATGATTACACATAATTTGTAATTACGTTGTAAAATTGCAGACTGTACTGTCTCCGAGAGAACTCCAATTAAGCAAGGTCAGAAAATATGACAATAAACACATCATTAGTAGGACTAGGCAGGTAATGGAAAATATTTTGAAAAAAAGATTCGATCCTCCTCTTGGATTTATGAGATCGCTCAAAGAAAAATTGGCTAAATTCAGTAGTGGCAAATTGCTCAACTACATGAAATCTACACACGTAGAATTGTGATACATGACTAATCCTTATTTTATCCTTATTACATAGACACAGGGTTGATAATGTATCGTTATCAAATAATCCTTTTTTTTTATTTCGACAAGACGCCTGTATTCAAGACTACAGTGGTACATAGTTCCTTTTAAGTTTCCTTTTTTATATAAATTTTTTCACGAAGTAAGAATATAGACTGAATATCGACAACTAACTGCATATACGCTGGTCGTCGTATCGCAGTACTATCACCCATATACAGTTATAATCAATGATAAAACTGATTTGAAAAACAAAAGAATATAAGATCTAAGTTTACGCGATAAAGAATTTTAGTTCAATTACTCAACATCTGTAAGCTCTTAATTTTCCATCCAACGGTTGTAATGTATGTCTATATTTTAACAGCTGTTAGCATAGGTTTTATAAATATACTCATTTCAATCTCCCGTACATGACAGAAAAATATTCTTGTATTTTATCTAATCGTGTACAAAAAGAACGACAGAAAATAAACTAAATAAGCACTATAGAAGAATTTGATAACTGGCTATATTATACAGTCCACGACGTCACTCGCATAATTAATAAAAATAGCACATCCTCGGGAATCGCACTGCATTTTAATATTGAAAATTTAAATGGTATGAATATAGCGCTAAAAAAAGTCAATAGATTCGCCGCACGACGTGCGTCAATTGAAAAGCACATTTTGGTGATGACTTATATACACATCTATACACAATACAGTATACGTAAATACAAAGTAGTGGATTAATTAATCGAACTCTGGGATATCGTCAAAGGAGTAACCAGGAACCTTTCGATACGCAAGAACCGCAACCCTCACGTGATAAGCACCCGGTATAAACATCAACGCTCCCAAAATGATAACCGGCCACATCCGATCCGAGTACTGGAACAAATAAGTAACGCCCGATCCAATCCACCGGAATATTTACGAGTAAGTGTTTCATGATCCAACGGAAGAAAATAAAAAGAATAGCGTTACCTTAGAATCGATGTGTCCGCTGACCATTAGGCTACCTATAATCAGCATAATAGTTCCCCCTACGAAGAGGAGTGCCGCTAAGGTTATCGCTTTCCATGGTATTTTAACTGGTGGACTTACGAACTGAAACAAACAGAAAAAGTGAGATGATTAATCCTTATCAAACTTTTACTATAGTCTCATAACGATAAATTATGCAGAAGACTAATATATGTATCACTATAAATATTAATAAACAGCTTTACCTGAGAATCCACGAAACCATTATCGGTTTCGGTAAGTTGTGTGTAATCCACGTTGTCGAATTGCCTACTGCCGCCGCCGCCGCCGCCTTTTCCTCTGAACATAGTCACCTTGTGCGTATAATCTAAAAAAGATATATATATGCATTTAAAAATATATGTGTATATATTAATCAGATAGTTCAGATTCAACTTATGTTAGGCCTTTTAAGTTTATGTACTGTGCATAATAAATGTATTGAAAAAAAAGGTTTTTGGGGTTAATTATTACTCCTATCGTACGATACGCTATACGTGCCATTTATCCATAATATGATTGAACGTCCACTTTGGCAATCCCTCAAACGTATCGTCAAACACTGATTTCATTTTCTAAAAGAACCATGACGAATAGATCTGACAATATCATATAAAAATAGAACGTGATCCTGCGCAGTTAACTGTGTCAACTAACCCGAAGGTGCTGACTCTCCCTGTACATATATCCAGAAGTTAAAACTGAATACGAGGAAATATTTCTACTGCGCTCATTGTTACGATGAAAATATTTAATTTTTATTCATACCGTCACGTCAGGTCACGTGAAATCTGCTGACGAATCGAACGAGTATTTAACGTAACAATATCTGACTTGGATGTAACGTGTGAAATTGTTGTGACTAGATTAAAAACAGTTTACTTACTGATACTTGAATTCATCTAAAAGAATAAACTCTTTTAAGTGTAAACGTTGGTAATGTCCTGACTTTTATATACAGCCATCCGACAGCGTTACTTGAATATTAAGAATTACGAAAAACCGAAACAATTTAACAATAGGCAAATATTTTATGCATAAATGTAATTCACATTAGCGTACACAGTATTTCTATTATTTCTTGCAAAATAAAATTGGACCATAGAGATACGTGGCTCTTCCGACAGATGGCGAAGGCGTCTCGAACTATACTGCAGCGCCAGTGACGTTATAGAGAACTACGTAATTATCGTAGAAACAACTAGATTTCTTCTACGACCTTCGTTACGAATGACCAAAGCGTGGAAATTTTAATCAATATATTTACCTGCTCGAAAGCAACTCCACATATCTATAGATAGATATATTTTCAAATCGAGTAGTCGGTCAGTATTCAATCAATCGATATACAAATCTTCCATTACTCAAGAATCCTAACATCCGTCAAGGAAGACAGTTCGTGATTCCTTGTACAATTAATAATGACTGCCGATGACACAATCACCAAAGCACGATAATTATTATGGGATTAATAATACGTCCACACCTCTTATCCAGGTAGCCAATAATTTTTCCTCGCAATACGTCTCGCTCTTGCGTGCAACGTTGGGAACCGAAAAAGATAATTATTCAGAGGCGTTTTGAGTTTTAAATAATTTTCATATATACAGTGTCCGTAGATGTACCGATTACTGTATACGATAATCGTCGTCAGATATCTTATGGCTATAAATCCCGTCGACACAGCTTTCATGAAGGGCACGATTCTGTTCATCAATGTAATAATCTTTGCAGTTCGTCACTGAACTTTTTATTCGCGCGACGCACTTTCACGCAAGAGAGGGGCGTCTCGACGTGCAGTCAGGCCCCTATGCACGAAGTCTACGTTGCACCTGCCGACGTCACGTGATTTTCAAACTCTAATCCTTTCCTAAGAAGTGCTGCCCGTGTTGCCGTATTATCCGTAAACATATCAATTCTGTCTACTGTCTCTTTCCACGTTCTGAAACTGGATTGCTGAGAAACGGGATGGATCGATGTAACGCGGGAGAGGCTGCGGACAGCCGTTTCGCGTCGCGACGCCGACGCCAGTGCCGTGGCCATGAGGAAAACGCGGGAGCACCAAATAAGGACGTGACTGGAAGCCAGCGCGTGGGTGCTATTTAAAATATCAATATTTAGCCATAATAATTTACAATGAAAATATAAAAACGCATTCAAACCAATTTGTTTCGTAATCCACGTGTCGACGATAACGCGCATATCGGTTAACGATAAAAATTACTTTTATTTTTAAGAAAATTCTAATTCTAATTACAGGCTGATTAGACGGACTGATACATCCCATAGGGTAATTGCGTAAACAAGAATATTTTAAATCAGCCATTGTCTTACGTTCCTAGGAATTAAATGCGAATCATAAATCTCCAAAAGTAGGACATACCATGGATAATTACTGTATAAAGGTTACACGTGTATATGACTGTATAAAATAATAACATAGTTATAAGTATTTCATACGAGAATATGTTACCACCCGTGTCACCCACTACCCTGGATACTTATACACGTACGTATAATAGATACAATGCAAAGACCAGATTGATGGATTACAAGGTTACAAAAGATATTATAATACAACATAGAATTTTGTATTAAAAAAAAACTATAGTAAACAACTAACCCCTAATAACTTACAGTGAATCGCGACGCAAAACCAACTACGCAATTTCTCCAACAAGGGTAGTAAAGTATACACAGTCAAACTGTATCCAAGTCCCCCACGAAGCATCCCCTAGAAAGTCCATAGACGTGACACGAGACAGAGAAAGATGTGGAAATTAAAAAAAACCATAAAACTATAAATTTGTTCATAAGTAAAATTTTTTTCTCGACCTTGCACCCCTGCGCAAGCACATACCAGACACATAACCAAAACGACAGTCGATTAAGCAATTCGCAAATCGTGCAATTTTACGAATTTACCGCAACGCAGTATAATAGGGAAAATAAAAAAATTGCAATTTCTCATACGAACTCTATAAAAGAAAGGGGGCTCAGCATTCTTTTTATTTAATCGGCGCTGTAAATATGGGGGTTAAACATTCGAACCAGATATCCAGCACCCCTAGTTAAAGTAAAAAAAGCCGTTTAACAGGACCTTAATGCAGGGGGCGCCACGATTTGGAATGCGGCACTGTTGCAGGTACGCTTGCGCCATGCGGTCTCGTATCTCGGTGGATAGACGAAGGAGGCCAGGGGCGGCAGTGCGGGTTCTGGGGGCGGCGAGGGCGGCTGCCTCCGTTGAAGTAACCCCTTGGCGACAACGGCACACGGCTCGCGATTTCGCATAAAGTCACCACCGCGTTCGAGCCTGGCCCGGGGTCCGAGATTCATCAGGCACCAACGCCTAGTGTCAGAAGACCTCGTCGAAAACACCAACCGATCACCCCCGACATTACATCGTCCCCACTCATTCAGGTAAATCAATATCCACACTGAAATAATTTAAGCGATGCTCCTAGATTTCACCATCATCCAAAGGGGCCGGTTTCACTAGGGGCTCATTTTTACGGGGGTGCTTTTCGACTTTTTTTTCTATTCCGTTGAGAATACTGCCTTAATTATTATTATTATTTTCTAGCGTACCGATAGTTTCCTCTGTGACATCCGGTCGCTTTCTTGGGGATGGGATTCGGACACGTTCCTGGGGCGCGGGTCGATTTGACCCAGGTGTCTAGTACAGACTCTGCACGAGTGCATCACGTTTATCGATATTCAGCAGCTGTTTCCAAACATTTTTTTCTTAGTCTGATTCTCGTTCAATTTTCTTTTTCTATGGAATTCCATAAGAAAGTCCTTAATGCTCTGTTCAGTTTTCGAAGCAATTTTTCATTTCGCAGATGAGTTTCGAAAGTGTGTTTTCTGATTTTTGTGGATGAATTTTGAAAAATCTACTTTCAAAAGTCTCAACGTAATTACGCTAACGTTTGACTGTGTATTGCTGAAACGTTGGAAGCCTTACATACGCGAGTATCTCAAGTGTTAAGGTATACAGGTAGCTTCGACCCAGATATTAGCCAGCTTTTACTATACAAAACGTCAAATAGAATTATGTAAATTTGATATACGTCATTTGAATCGTTTTGCCAGCTATAAAGTATAGTGCCACAATAAACAGCGGATTACGTTTGAAATCAGAGCATAAATTACCAAAAATACTAATCCCTGCGGTATCCACGTATTGAAATTTTCTTTTAAAATACTTATTAAAACAAAACTAGAAAAAAATGCCCATAAATTCTATCAGAGACATTCAAATTTTCGACGAGTTAAATAAAAATATCTGCACAAAGAGTCTACTCGTTAAATCCCATGATAACGTTATCCCAATTGTCCCTTTTCCTCGATAAAAACAAATAAAACGGGATAAGCTCATCGGCAAATCACGTTACTGACAATCGATTCACCTGATAAGTACTTTTGATTCGATAACCCACATTACACTTGACAGTAGTCATACCAACGATATGTATTTAAAAACTCGAATTAAAGTTCAGACTGTCATCGCAATATCTGCAAGTATTTTTATGAATTGCATATAGTACGTACGTAATAATAAAGCATAGGATCTGACTAGTACAAAAAAATTTTAATTTTTGATTTTTGACAGGTAGCTAAAATTATGTATATTTAACAACCCCCTCTAAAAACCAATATATATCTATACAATCTAATACAGCTCGAGTATCAAAGCCTAACGTAGAAGTTTCGTAGTCCGAAGACGTAAGAGGGGTAGGTTGGCCAATATTAACGTGAGTCACGCAAAAAGTCCTTATCCCGATTGCGAATTTATCCTGGCAAAAATGAACGACCCCAAGCAACGACACCAGTAAGAAATAACATTTGTATCGCGAAACGAGAGTCCGTTCTACCTGACGTCATTATCTTGTACGTATTGTACGAATTGTAAAAAGACTACAGAAGCATAATAACTCGGCATCTCCTTCAGACTGGCAATATAAATATGACCAATCTTTTTTATTTCTCATTAAGACCAGGGAGGGGGTGGCAATTTTGCCGAGGAGGAAAAAGGGGTAGAAAATTGTCAACCCCTTATTACTCGCGTTCTTGGGAATGCTTTTTGGAACCGTGTCGAATTAGTTTTCGTCTTAAAAAAATGGGCAGAGGATAAAATGAAATGCATCCAAGATATTCTGCGAGTACAAATTTTCCAGCCTCTTCCGGTCGCTCGATGCTATTATAAAAGGATGTACAGACTTCATCTCGTTGATCGATACAGCACCCAATTGTCTTTCGGATCGGCTGACCTTATCGCTTTATATGCTATCAGACAATTACATAATGAATTGTATACCTGTCATTTGCAGTAACATTTAAAGCAAGAATTCCCACAAGTCCTTTATAAGCGCCTTTAGCCTGTCCCTTTGGTGCGAACAATGAACAACCCCCTGGTACCCCGTGCCGATGGACATGTGTTTTTCTACCCTCCTGTCATAGCGTTCCAATAATTATCTATTCTGCCAAGAAATTTCATTATGGAAATTTGTCCTGAATTTCATTCTCCTCCCCTAAAACTGACACTGGGCTGATCGCGTAAGGGTCACCGAGTTTATGTTTATTTTAGTAAAAAAAATAAATAAATAAAAAATTAAGCCAATCGAATGGAAATTTTGCTTGGATAAAATTGCAATATCACAATTCAATGTTAACACGTCATACATGAATTTTTATCATGTTACGGTTTGTAATAATAATTGAAAAATTTTTTCAAAAATATTCCTTATCGTAGTAAGACACTTATCTCGTATGACAAAGAATTTGACGGCTACTTAATAAAGTCGCTTTCGTTAATTACTTTCAGTATGGAGTGCCCGGAAGCGGTGGAGAGGGGCAGAAACTTTCGTCTACTCACCGCGGAGGAATTGCCGCAGCTTCTGGACTTCCTTACGGGATATTTACCAGAGTCCCTGAAGGTGAGTTAAATCTGCATCTGTATATATATATAGACTGGATACAGGATCATAAAGCGAACTCTAACCCTAAAAAAATAGCCCAGATATAAAAAAAATTAATAAGCAAGCAAGTGACTGATAAGAATTAATAGGATTACCCGAAAAAGAAAAAGGATCCTTCGCAGATAATTTTGGAATCTAGGTCAGCCAACGCTCGTCAAATTGTGGCAGTGATCCGTATAACAGCGCTCGTCCTAATATAGTCAGCATCCCATAGGAGCCCCCCCGCCAGTCTCCCATAAAATTGACAGGGATGGTTGGGAATAAATTAAAGCACTGCAGAAGCACAGAGCAAGATAAGAGTGGAGAGTCAGACATGAATCCCAGCTAAGAGTCGATAGATAAGCGAATTATTGAACAGATGTTTTCTCGAACGAATTAAACAATTAATTAGTCCAAAATGTAGAATGAGGAGATAAGAAAAATTCAACTGTGTCAAATCCCTAAATAATTCCATTGATTTTCCCCCAGCAAGTGTCCCGAGGTCCTGAAACAGAAACGGTAACTAATTGGCCTCACTGGAAGAGGAAATTAAGTACCCTTTGCCTATGACCCGTCGATCTACCTATATACGGTAGCAATCAGTATTAACGGCGACTACTAGTTTATTGGGAGGTTCACGGATCGATACATTGAGATTTATGGCAGCGGAGCAGGGAATCCCAAGAGAGACTTCGGGAACGGATGAAGTTCATCAGTCTGGAAGTAACTAACCCCCCCCCCCCCGCTTTGTAATTTTTTTGTTAATCAAAGGTAAATTTTTTTTATCTCGCCCTTGATAACACACGGTGATAGTAAAACCGTTATCAAGACCCTTGTCCATAGGAATAAAAATCAAGTTCGTATAATACTCGCAAAAATGACAACAGTCGATTAACTTCATTCGCGTTATACCAATAGCGAAAGATAAAAAATTGCTCGAAACGAAATAGGAAATTGGGTTAGAGTGTGAAATTGACAGTGTCCTTTGGACGGATCGTAATGTTTATCAGTATAGATATACAGATATACAGTCAATATAACCATAAGTGGGTGGACGTTGCACGAGGGGGTGTTGAAGTTCGACGTGATCGCAGAGGATGTGGGTCACCGCAATGCCGTGCGAGCGGTTCACAAATCGCGCACGAGGATCGAGAAAACGTGCCTTCGATAAATCGACTACGTAATCAGTCGCAATGTTCCCCGGAGTCCCAGATATTCCACCAGGTGATTTGAGAATCCGAGGTGAGGTCTGAATTCTTAGGAGGTTACGTATCAACCGAGTGGGTTAGGGTGGGTCAGGGTCAAGGACGCACGTGTTACCACGTTCCAGTGTAGCAGACAGGTCCTGTAACAAATCGCAGTGAATAAGTAAGAGAAGCACCTATTACGTAGGCAGTGACCCTTATTCCGTGAGGGTTGTCTTCGTGGATCCCGTGACCTTTGCCCTTCCGGAGTACGGATACGCTGCAGACGGGATCTTTATCGGTCTCGCCATGCTGTGGAGAGGATGTGGGTCGCCGCAATGCCGTCTCCTCGCGTTCCAGGTTCGCGAGGAGCGTGTGTGGCAAGGTCGTGACCTCCGGGAACCCTGACCCTTGACATCCAGGTGGACCAGAACCCACCGGTACCGGTATCAGCGGCGACCTGGGTACACCTGGTCCAGGCAGCTGCGTGCCCGAGTCTTCCCTTTAGGATTTCTCGTGCCGAACGAGAAGTCTGACGAACCTTAGGATCGTGACTATACGAAGTAGACACACCGGATGGACGTAAGTTCGTAAACGTTTAATAACCCGGTGAACTTTGAACCGGATGTCGCACGTGGTACAGCTGATTTTTGCTAGGGAGAGGTGCAAGTTGAAATTGTCTGATGAGATGAGGCGTTGATCATGTGGGAATAGGACCTGGAGCAATGCCGTATCGAACCTAGTGTAATCTATATGCAGTACAGGTAAAAAGAAGGAGCGTGAGGGAGGTATAACGAAGCCTTATACAGTCAGGTTAACCTTTGAGCCAGCAACCTCAGACCTGATATTCGTGTTCCTCGTCTTGCAAAGTGCTGATGTGGTGTGGGTCTACTGACTTCCTGGTTGTAGGTGGGAATGGAAAATTGTTGGGGCGCCGAGGACGATGGGCGACATGCGAAGTGCATCGATTTTCCTGTCGAGGGACATAATGAAGGGAGAAAAGAATGCAAGGGAAACCTTGACGTGCATCGGGACTGGTCTGACCTTGAACGATCTGCATTTACGTAAACTATTTATTCAGAGATAAACTGCAGTGGCTGCACGTGAATGTCGAGAATGCAAAACGATTACTTGATGCAACGATACCTTCATGCAAGTTCATGATAACGATGGAATTATACGAAAAATTTTTCACAACGAAGATTAGCAAAATTTCATACGACAATTGACTCCTGATAAGGGAGGAAGCAGAGACGGGTTAAAAATTTCGATGACGCAAGTGCATCTGATAATCGCCATAAAACTGGCTTGCTCAATCGCTATGCTAAAGCAGCCATTGGCTGATGTTACTACTAGGGGTTGCGCGCTGCAACGTAAGAGGGTGGTTTTGGATTGGGGGTTGGCTAAATGGAGAAGCTCGAAAAAGTATCTGGGTTATCCTCGTGGTTGCTGGAATAGCATCCCTGCCAAATTGGGGCTGATTTAGCAGCCGTGAATAATTCCCAAGAGAGTCTCGATACGAATTGCGAAAATTGACCGTCGAAGAGTTCGGAAAGCCAATGGGTTCGCTTGTGAACCAGCCTTAAGGCTATGTAACCGATGTTATGTACTGTGCAGAGCAAATGGTAGCACTTGTTCAGGAACTCGTCTCCAGAGTGGCCCCCGGGCGTACGTTATTTTATCCAAAATTTTATTTCACAATTGCTTTTTCTTATTTCATGATTGTTCAAACTTTCATTGAATATAAGTGGATTTTTGAAGAAAAATTTCATACATTTCTCAACCCCTTTTCACGTTGCTACCGACCTAACCTGATTTCTTTGGATTCCAATTTTTTTATTTTTTACAAATTTTTTTTCCCCTTTTCTAACCGAGGCCGTTATTAAATCAAAGTACTTATACCATACGTTCAGTTTCAGCAAACTCTTTTGACCTACATGGAGGAGAGGGTGTGGGAATTTCACTTCTACGTAGCCGACGGCTGGCCGGAAGTCGCTCCAATCTGTTTACACTTTCCCGGAATGACGCTATCCGTAAGTAACAAAATAAAATCCGAAATAAATGCGTCTCCTATGTGTTCTCGAGATTTCGAAAAAGCAAAACCTTTTATCGTATCCTGACTAAGGGTTCAAAATATTCGATCCGGTCCCGACCTTCCCTTAATAGAACAGCCTTACAGGACAGCCTCAATAGGATGACCTTAATATAAATATTGAAAGAGGGTTTTGATCTCCGAGATAGACGTTACGAAGATAACCTAATCACATTTAACAAAATATATGAGAACAAGATTCAAATATATATTCGAGAGATAAAATAAGTTCTCTCTGAGACATTTAAGTCAAAGAACAAGATTCGAAAATCAACCGATCAATACTTCCAAGATGAAAGTGCCTGTATAAAGATACATTCGTCGATATAATTGATCTTTTAATTAGAAAGTGATTAATTAATGGCCGACAGAACAAAAGCTCACCCTTGTCTTACCAAATGTAGAAACGTTCCTATTCAATCCACCGTAAGGGTCAGCCTTCTCAGCATCTTTGGTCCACATTCGTAGATTTACTTTCCTAACGCGTAAAAGTTTGAGAATCGTAATCGAGATTAGAACACTCGCTAATATTCCTAGTTGTAGGTTAGCCCAAGGAGAACGATGCCAAAGATGGACATTTATTCCCAAAGCACGTTCTCTGCCCAAGTGAGAGAGAGAGAGAGAGAGAGAGAGAGAAAGAGAGAGCGAAGGGAAAGAGGAGACTTACAGTAGGTTGTGTTCCAAATCTCTATCTGGCCCTACGCCAGTTTCTCTGAAGCCTTCATCTCCCTTTACTCCTCATCCTGCTCTCTACCCCTCGATCCCCCATCAACCTCGTAATCCTACTCTGGCAATTTCCTTCTGCTCTTTCGTTAATTACTATTACACAGGATTAATCAAGCGGACCTGGTACACACCTTCGTCCGACCCTTAGATAAAGCTAGATAAGCTTTAGGGCCACTCGAAAGCAGCCAAAGTGGCTGCCGTCAGTCCAGGACACCGCGTGACCGTTAAACGACGGCGTCAGCATAGTAATCCAACCTAGCCCAACCCTAACTTAACTCTAACTACGTCTTCTTAACAGTATCGAGTGTCAAATTAATAATCCGTCAAAGGACTTTCCAGGTCCATCCATCCTAAGTGTCTTGTCTCTCTCTCTCTCTTACAGCCCCACGGATTGCAGTACGAGAGCGTGGGCGTCTTCTGTCCAGGTGATCGACTGGACCTGCTGCGTCTTCTGCGAGAGGAGGATATACTCCTGGACTGGTCCAGGCCACTCTACATTAACTTCACTCACAGCGACATAGTCGACGAGCTGGTTAGGCTCTACAAAGACACGGGTACGGTCGAGCGGGTCCTGGGTGACATCTGGGCCTGCGAGGAGCCCGAGAAGACGATTCAGGTCGAGGACGACCTGCCGGCGAATCCGGATGTCCAGGTGGGACCCCTGAGCGCGGAGCACGCCGAAGGAATTCACGAGCTGTATCCGGCGAACGACATGGAGTGTCACGAGCTCTTCCTGAGACTGATCAGGACCCTACCGGCGGCTGGAGTCTTCGACAAGGGCAGCCTGGCCGCGTGGATGGTCCAGTCCTACTACGGGGCCATGTTCTCCATGCAGACGAAGCCTGAGTACCGGAGGAAAGGATACGGCACGAGATTAGCAAGGTAAACGGATACTCGATAAACGTAATCGTCTTCCGTAAATTAATCCTGCTCCCTTTATCAGGTACCTTACCAAACGCGTAGCCGACAAGGGTTACAACCCCTTCGTCGTGATACGTCCAGAGAACGAGGCCAGTCAGAGCCTCTACAAGAAGTTAGGATTTAAGAAACTCTATCAGACGGTCCGAGCTACGTTCACGCCGTTCTCGTGGCAGGAACCGGAAGAGGAAGCCAGTTGCATCCTGAGGGAGAACCTGGAGAACGCTGTCAGACAGCTCAAGGTCGAGCAGAGGGTAATCGAGGCGCTTCAGGTCAACGAGGACACCACTGTCACGGGTGACCTCGACAGCAAGGACGATAACGAGGGCGAAGACACGATACGGGATACCTCAGATTCGCCGGAAGACACCGAAGGGGTCGGTGAGAACGATGGCGCTGACGGGATCATCGCCGAGAATGGTCTTCAGGGCTACGGGAGGGAGGAGGAGAATCTCGAACCCATAGAGGAGCAACCGGAAGACAGGATAAACGGACTGGACTGGCCGGAGGAAGACGCGACAAGCGGGAGGGGAGCGGAGAGCTCACCGGAAGTCGAGGACAGCAACGAGGGCGACGGAGGAACGGAGACGAACGGCGGTGGGAATTAAGTTCAAATCACTATTAAACGATACCGACACGAGAAACACATTGATTAATTAATTAATTATTTAATTAAAGAACATTCGTTTAAATATCTGCTTGCTTGACACCCGCGAAGGCAGCAGCGATACTCGAGGAAATTACGAGAAAAAGAAAAAGTTAAAGGTTAACACGAGGATAAATGAGGTAGGAATAATTAAAAGAAAATTATATTACACGTACACTTAAACACACAGACGCGGGCAGAGAAATACGAAAAAAAAGGAGAAAAGCAGAGTTAAAAAAATATGATATTTTAAGAAATTGTCAAACTTCAGAGGAACCACTACGGTCCCAAGTTAGCGCGCTAAATTCAAATAGGTCGGAAATTTTTAAATTCCATTTTTCTTCCCTACATCCGGTATCTCTCGCTCGCGCCCTCTTTCGCATCGTCACTCTCTTCCGGTATCTCTGTAATCACGTGACCCACGTCACTCTCTCCGCGTGCCTAGTTCCTCATATCATATTTTTAAAGCGTCGCCAAGTACGTTGCTCAGGACCAAGAGAGGACGTGCGTCCCGCGCCATTGGTTAACGGGAAGTAAGACCAAGCGGAAACGCAAGCGCGCGTCAAACGAATCCAAGTGATTTCCCAATGGCGTGGGAAGTCGCTGCAAGGTAAACGCGTAGATTTAACAAACTGAATCCGCTACAGCAAACATTCCATGTTGGTCGTAAAACTTTATTATCACGAAATTCCATGCACGATCTGCGAATTACAGAATTTTATTCGCCAAAATATATCCCATAACGCAGGCCGATATTATTGTCATCGTATTAGCATACGCATCGGTACCAATTTTTATCATTCGGTATGGACGATGAAGCAAACTGTGATTTATTGTTTTGGTGTTGAATACGTAGAGAGGAAAAAGAATTTACGAACTTCTCGCGCCAGCCTGGGACACGCTAATACCGTACTATGTAAGAGACTATATCGTCATGTCGGTTGGGACGTATAAGACTTGACTTAAAAATTCAAAAGAACCTTATTTCCCTGCACGCGAGACCTGGTCATGCCTCGTCACGATACGAGGATTAATAGAAGAAAAGGCTGAGATTATTTCGGCAGAGCTTCGCTTCTGGTCGCGTCGATATCGTTATCGAGCTGTACGACCAGACACTGTGAACGAAGGGAGAGACGTGAAAAAAGAAATTTCTTACTGTACCAGTGGACCGATAGAAAAATTTAGTTCCACGATGAATTTGAGGTTAGGATAACAGTCACGAAGTTTTTCAATCAGTATCTCCTTGTATCGGAGGATCGATTAAAGGGACGTACTAAATTAATAATATTGAACGGTCGTGACTTGATGACTAAAATGTCATTCGACTATTTCACCGACACCCAGTATAATTCGTTATCGGTTTATTGTAGAATTAATATTGATAAGACGTTATCAGGTTGATGTAAATGGATTTTTTTAATTATTACACGGTATCGATCATACGAGGAATCGGCATGATGATATATGACGCAGGATTAATGATAATAATAACATTAATAATGACAAGAATAGTATTAATAATATTATTAATGAATATTAATTACCGCGCAAAGGGAGCCCGGATGGCCCGACTCGAATCGCCGAGACTCTCAATTTAGATTCTAGATAGGTATACTACGTATATAATTTTTTCTACGTTTCTTAGCGATATAACCCCATTGTCGGGACACGTGAACGGGAACTTGAAGGTATATCGGGGACTTCACGGGATTGAGTCGGGCCCCGAAGAAGGGCTCCACGAAGGCCGCCCAGTCCCTCTTTATTTTTTATTTTTAACGTTCGGGGGCCAGCTGTGATACTTTACCCAATCCACTGAAATGCTCTGGTCGAGTAACGAATTCTAGTCTAGGGAATGATGGGTCGTTACCTGAAAGGGAAGGAGAAGAAAAAAATAAATAAAAATAAAGTACCCTCGAGAATTTTTTTCTTGAAGCGACAAGCAAGCTTGTCGTTTTCAAATGAAAAATTCGCGAGAAAAAGTTCGAGGAAGAACGAGGATCTGGCGATTACGAGAAACTCAACAAAAAAATTCTCCGTGTACCTCGTGTCAATTAAATGATAATTAATGCACCAAGCGCAGGCCGCTTGAAGGCGAGCCGAGTCTTTTTCTTGAAAGTTTTGAAGGATTTCAAAAAAAAAAAAGGAAAAATCTACAGTCCAGTTACGAAATGCGCGACTCGCTAATGTCAACTGTGGAAACTCCTTGTAGTAAGGATTACTCGCGTTACGATGCATATGTATATACTATACCTGTGTACGTAGCGACTAAGTACCTAAGAGAGTTTTTCGTAATTACCGGGACGCATTCTCTCCGTCGCAGTCGTTTAAACGGAAAGCGTTGCGAAACTGGCTTTAAGGGAGGAAAAAAGCTCGAGACTTTCCGGACTGTTTTCGCTTAGGCTTTTTAAATCGCGCGGGCGAATTATCAACGGCGACCTTGAACCAGAAAAAGCGCCATAATGAATTTTTGGGATTGTCAGAGATTCCGATAGATACGATACACAGATTACACGTATAATTAATGGAAAAAAAATAACAAAGCATAATTTACTCACAGATAAACACACAAAAACGTAAAGAAAAGGCGCTCCCGCTCTTATATATTTAAATATACTATATTCTCCTTACGCACAAGATGGCGTCGATCGTCAAATTCGAACGGCGAAATTTTCACGAACTATCTAATCTCGCTTGCAATTAACGATTTTTCGAAATTTTGCCACTTGCGATACCCTCCGTTCGTCAATGAGAACGGAAATTGACTTTGG
Source organism: Trachelus tabidus (assembly GCA_030142655.1). Taxonomy (NCBI): domain Eukaryota; kingdom Metazoa; phylum Arthropoda; class Insecta; order Hymenoptera; family Cephidae; genus Trachelus; species Trachelus tabidus. The sequence goes on from JARQTI010000328.1 coordinate 283,742, forward strand.
CTTGGTGGGAGTGATTATAGCCGTTGAAACTCTTGCAACGGAGAGACGAGAGTGATAAGCGTAACACGAGAGCAACAACGAACCTAAGAAATAATTGAAAATTCTCTCCCAGCCTTTAGCTAGTCGACTAGCCTTAGCGCTGAACACTGACTTTTCGTCTCGCGATTAGGCCTAAAAACTGTCTAAACGATAATTGGACACATTAATTCCAACGACACTTATGTAAATAATTATCCACTATCTGTCCAGCCTCTATTTCTCTCTTTTCGCTGTTCCTCGATCCACTTTACTTCCACTACTTAAGCCCGAGCACGTTGCATCTCGCAGGCAACACTAAAATCCCTGGATTCACATGAAAAAAGAAATTCAAACAATGGTTTCGCTGACGAACGAATAAAACCAACTATGCCACAAGTATCCACTGACAGAGTTGAAAGGCTGTTTGTCAAACGGAATTCTTAATTTCTTCGAGACGTCGTTTATGTTTGTCAACGGTAAAAGAAGTTTTACATAACTCAACGCAGAACACATACTTCTGTTTGACAAACGTCCTTGATCATTGTAATTTCGATTCCCACTTTATTATCCTAAAAGACTTAAAATTAGATGGTAGCCCCTTAGCTGTAATTATATAAAGTATATCAAACCTTCATGGGACTGTGGTTAGTCGAAATCTTTTTATACATTGTTTTTTTGTATAATACATATTACGAAATTTGTATACTTTATTGATGGTAAAAGACGCATGACAAAGGCATAAAGAGAATCAATTTTTTATAAATACTTATATCTATCACCTTCCATCCACCATGAAAAGTATATTTAAAAAAGTTATTGGTACGAAAGAAAAATAAAAGTAAAATAAATTCACCACTTGCCAAAGTACAAACAGTGCAGGAACGGAGTCCGTGAGTAATTTAGACAATTAGTTTTGTAAATTCTAAGGTCCAACGTCAATCCAGTATCGCGATGATATCCACACGGGTCAGTTTATCCTGTAAAATAATCAAACTAGATTAGAAGTGTAATCATCAACCGTCATACCAGCAGTACAGCACAACATGGCGTCATCGCACAATAACGCTCCATATAGCTTACATATGCATAATAACAACTGCTTTCAATTACTTTAAATTACAGTATCGCGGAGAGATAACAATTTCCAAAAGATCCGCGTCACGAATGTTATCGATAACGTAAATAAAAACGAAAATCCCAACGACTCTCAACAGCTGATTACATACCCGAGGACAGCTAGCGAACCACTGGCCATAATGGAGGCTGCTTCGGGCATTCTCGCTAAGCTTCGTGCGTTCTCGTAAAAAAAAAAGCATAGCCCGCGTTCAATCGTATTCATTCATGAGGTTGTGAAACTTGAATTTCATTAGTACCGAGTGAAGTATCGGCATCGTGTGCCGACATGTCGCCACGAGAAAAAATGGGCCGAGAAAATAAAAATATAACGGTAAGTGAGTCAAATTTAAAAAAAATGAGAAAAATATATTTACCCAGTTATTAAGTGCCTATTAATAAAAACTGAGTCATATATTTCGGTCAAGCCGTTACCCACAACGAAATGCGATTAAAAAATCCATTATTAGTAGCATTATCAACTGTCGTAATCAGTACAGCTGTATATACATTATGTCACAAGTAATGGCAAAATTCTCTCGTGATAGGAATCAAAGATTGAAAACACCATGACAAGTCAAAAATTGACACAGCAATCTACTCGCGTTAAATAAACCGTCCAAATAAATGTTTATAGATGGCGTTGACGAGACAAGTTTACACAATGAAAAATCTACCGAGTCACAGTACGCGTAAGACTAGCGAAAGATACAGTTGTATATATCCCTCGTCGTTCTCGAAATACATACTAAAAATTAAGAGTACTACGAATGCGAGTTTCGCGAACGTCTCGAGACACAACAAAGACGCAATTTCCCGAAAGAGCACTTTCACAATTTCCCACTGTCTCACAGCAGTAAACCGATTGTCGTTCAAGGTACGTGATTGTCGGCCAAATAGAGAGAACCAAGTGTACACTGAATGAACGCATAAAGACAATATGGAGCGTGCGTGTATCTTACGTCAAGTGCGAGCAGACAAACAGTTCTAAGAGTGACCACAAACGTTCAGTACGGATGCCGAATCGACTCTGAAGCCGAGAAGCCGCAGGTGCCTACCGCTGCGCCGTGCGCGGCGTGCACTAGACATTCGGTTGCGCTCGGGGCGCATCGGGAGAGCTCGGGGCGCTCCGTGAGGTATGGTGGGGGGCCCAGTGTATCCGTGACGTCACATAATTAGAGTAAATACAAAGTAGTCTTGATGGGACAGCGGCGTGCGCCGCACCGTGAGTCGCTGGTCCGCGCGCGTCAATTCTATATCGCTCTTACACACGTTTGCCCGCGTATCGCCGTGTAAAGTAACGCGTTATGTACCTTCAGTGTATGTGTGCTAAAAAATCCTAGATGAATGTGAAGACAGTGAGTGACACTTAGGAACAAAAAAAATGGATAAGATAGAGGTGAGCAGAAAACATTTGACTGGTTATTACGTGCGTTCCGTGTGTTTTTATTTTTTTAATTTTCCCAATATTTTTTTCCTTTGTTTTTTCCGTCTTACGTACTAGTTCCCAACAATTGAATCGATCAAATCTTTATTTTTCTTTTACTTTACCACACATTTCCATTATTATGGTACACCATTGACAGCACGATCCGAGCTAAGATACAGTGAAAATTATCATGTAGTTGGACATCTGGCAAGAAATTACATTGTGTTTTCAACGAGCGATACTATTAAACGGACTGGTTACTGTCTCTTCGTCATCCCGTGTTTCTCTCTATCAATCTTCTGTCTCACTCTGTTTATCTTCATTTCTCTTTCTGTCTCTCTCGCTCTCTCCCTATCCCCACCAACGACCCATTGTCTATCTCTTTCTCTTTCTTCTCTCTGTACACACTCTCTGGTCCCTTTGCCACCTTCTCTCTCTCTCTCTCTCTCTCTCTCTCTCTCTCTCTCTCTCTCTCTCTCTCTCTCTCTCTCTCTCTCTCTCTC
>JARQTI010000329.1:0-15530 GCA_030142655.1 Trachelus tabidus
CGACCCGTGAGAGGGGGGACCATATACCTCGGAGCTGGATATCCTAAGCATCTCCTCACCTGGATTCCAGCCACCCGTTCTTTACCGTCGAAGACGGAAAACCGGCAATTAGTAACGTGGGAGTAACGCGCCGTAACAGGTTAGCGCCCACGAGGAACACTGTTGGGGTGGACGTACCAGCTGGCGACCGTGTTGTATTACGAGACTACGTTCGGAGACACGGGTTCTTCGGATCGAAGCCCTGGTCACACCGACCAACCTTTCCCGGGACGTAACATTCCCCGATGAACTATTTTCCCCGGAAGTATCTACATAAGCAAAGGCTTTCGGAAGCTCGGACCTGCACCCGAGCCCTTCAAAGAGGAACCGCTGCCCGAAGGTAGCTCAAGGAGGCAGCTGCCCGGTCACATACCTACCTTACCGACCAACCTACCTTACCGACATTACAAACACTCCTCCCTACCTTGCCTACCTAGCTACCCTACCGACCTTACTTACATATTTACCTTCCTTACCTACCTAACTACCTCCCTTACCAACCTACCTATCTTACCGACCTTACCTGCACACCTACCTACCCACTTATGCACCTTACCGACCTTGCATACCCACCTGCCTACATCACCTACTTAATTACCTACCTTACCGTCTCGAAATACACTCCGACATACCTTACCTACCTACATTACCAACCTACCTACCTTACCGACCTTACCTACACACCTACCTACCTACTTACCTACCCTACTGACATTCCCTACACACATGCCTATCTTACCTACCTACTTACCTACCTTACCTACTTAATTACCTCTCTTACCGTCCCGACATACACTCCGACATACCTTACCTACTTACATTACCAACCCACCTACATTACCGACCTTATCTACGCTCCTACATACCTTACCTACTTATCTACCTACCTCACCGACCTTACCTACACACCTACCTACCTACTTACCTACCATACCGACCTTGCCTGCACACCTACCTACCCACTTCCGCACCTTACAGACCTTACCTACCTACTTACCTACCTTACCGACATTACCTACCTACGCAACTACCTCAGTTACCAACCTACCTACCTTACCGACCTTACCTACCTACTTACCTACCTTACCTACTTAATTAACTATCTTACCGACCTTCCCTTCCCACCTACCTACCTCCCTTACCAACCTACCTACCTTACCGACCTTACCTACCTACTTACCTACCTAACCTACTTAATTACCTACCTTACCGACATTACCGACCTACCTAACTACCTCCCTTACCAACCTACCTACCTTACAGACCTTGCCTACACACCTACCTACTCACCTACCTTACCTTCCTATTTACCTACCTTACCTACTTAATTACCTACATTACCGGTCTTACCTACGCTCCTACATACCTTACCTACTTATCTACCTACCTTACCGACCTTACCTACACACCTGCCTACCTTACCTACTTAATTACCTACCTTACCGTCCCGACATACACTCCGACATACCTTACGTACCTACATTACCTACCTACCTACCTTACCGACCTTGCCTACACTCCTACATACCTTACCTACATATCAACCTACCTTACCAACCTTACCTAAACCCCTACCTACCTACTTATCTACCTTATCGACCTTCCCTACCCACCTGCCTACCACCCTTACCAACCTACCTACCTTACCGACCTTACCTACTTAATTACCTACCTTACCGACCCGACATACACTCCGACACACCTTACCTACCTATCTACCTACCTTACCGACCTTACCTACACACCTATCTACCTACCTACCAACCTACCTACCTCCACAGGGGGAGCCTGGAACCCGTACGTGGCGCGTCCTCAGGTGGCGGATGGGGGAAAGCCCACTAGATATGGTGGGTAGGAGGGATATAGAAGTCTCTCCCGCGGACCAACAGGCACGCAGCGTCTGTCCCGCATCGGGCGGCTGCAAACAGCGTCTGTACCCCATGTTAGGGGCGGCTGTATGTTGAACTTGATCGGCCTATGCTGCTGTGACAATGGGAGTGTCCGAAACCTGTCGGTTGTTCCCACCGATATGATGGATGGACTGCTTTGAGACTACTCTGCCGAGTTGTACCTGCAGCATGTGGTCAGAAACCAGCCACTTCGGGCCCTGATCGGGAAGTGCGTATTGAATGCAGAGATCGGAATCTGCATCGCCCCGGGCGAGTTCTAGTCCGTTCGTGTATTCCAGGACTGGTAAAGTGGAGGTTAGGCCCTGGAGTTCTGGGGTAGGATAATTATCCGAGGGTGTACCCGTTCCTAGCTATTCCTGCCCGCCCCCTTACGCACGATGCGCTGGCAAAAAGAAGGTATGCCTAATTTATCAAGAACCCCTCCGAAAGATGTGATCGATACCCAGACTAGTTCAGACATAACAGCGTCTCCCGCAATTGTTGAAGGACAGCAGGCTTTTGATCGACTGGGGAGGAAAGTCGATGAACTTCTTGAGTTTGTGAAAGGCAGAAACAACGTGCATGGCGAGATCAGAAAACTTGCGAGTTCAATTCGCAGGTGGTACGACCAAGTGGCTGTTCTACCAGCACCGTATCCTATAAAGGAGAATAAGGGCACGCAAGTAACACCCAAGGCAGCCCAAGGACAAAAAATAACTGTGCTCGGTGCCCAGAGGACACCAAAAGGATTTATGGAAGGTTTGACTCCGAAAAGAAAGCGGGATACACCGCCTTCGAAAGAGGGCCAAACAAAGAAAAAGAAAGAGAAGGACACCGAAAGCACAACGAAGATATTAATGCAATCTGCTACAAGAAGCGAGAAGGGAACAGAATGAAAGGTTGTCGAACATAAAAGACCTACTAAGCGACGTAAGAGACCACCGCGCCCCGATGCTCTGGTGATCAAACCGACAGAAGGTCTGACGTATGCAGAGATGCTAAAAGTGGTGAAAGAAAAACCTGAATTAAAGGAGCTTGGGTCGAACGTCTCTAGAATTCGGAGAACAGGTAATGGAGATCTACTCATAGAGCTACAAAGGTCGGCAGATACGCAATTAGCAAAGCATCAAGCAGCCGTCAAGTCCGTACTCGGAGCGCAGGCCGAGGTTAAAAGCCTAATTCACGAAGTAACGATTGAGGTGAAAGATCTGGACGCAGTGACAACGAAAGAAGAGATCTACGGTGCCTTAAATGAACAATTCGGTGAAAACGAGGACATTTCGATATCTGCAATCAGGTCGTTGCGTCAAGCATATGGTGGCACGCAAACTGCAGTCCTTACGCTCCCAGCGCCAGTGGCTGCCAAGATAACTGCGGTGGGGAAGGTCCGGGTTGGTTGGGTAGTCTGTCGCATCCGAAAAAGAACAACCTTACTGAAATGCTTCAAGTGCCTGGAGTATGGACACTTTGCACGATCGTGTAAAAGTGAATGCGACCGTTCCAGCCTGTGCCTCAGGTGCGGTGAGAATGGCCACAAAGCTAAGACGTGCAACAGGAGTGCGAGCTGCGTACTATGCCAGGGGAAAGGCGGGGAAAAGAGTAGCGATCACGTAGCAGGAAGTTCTCGGTGTCCTGCCTTCCAGAAGGCTCTCAGGGACGCACAACGAAAAAGATGAGAATAATTCAACTCAACCTTAACCACTGTGCAGTTGCACAGGACCTTTTAGCGCAAACAGTCCGGGAGCTAAAGGTGGATGTAGCTATCCTCTGCGAACAGCACAGAAACTTCGATGATATCGTATGGGAGGCGGATTCTACGGGCAGGACTGCAATATGGGCCTGTGGTAGACTACCATTCCAAGAGAGAACACCAAGTACCGCATCTGGTTTTGTGCGTGTGAAAATGGGTGGTATCAACATATATCGCTGCTATGCCTCACCTAACGCACCTGTTGATGAGTTGAAAAACCTGCAGGACCGAATCGTCGCAGACGCTTTGGGGCGTAGCCCTCTCATCATAGCGGGTGACTTCAATGCTTGGGCTGTTGAATGGGGTAGTCAAGAGACGAATAGGAGGGGACGAACGGTACTCGAGGCGCTCTCAGTACTGGATGTTGTCCTTCTAAACACTGGAAATACTCATACATTCAGGAGGAGTGGTACAGGCTCTGTTATCGACTTAACCTTCATGAGCGGTTGCCTGGTAAAGGATGACACCACATGGGAAGTCAGCGACCACTACACGCATAGTGATCACCAAGCTATCCTTTGTACGATACCCGACAAACGACGAAATCCAACTCCTAGAAGGACGCAAAATGTCAAGTGGAAGGCCAAGGCATTCGACGAGGAAGCTTTCCTTGTTGCCTTTGATAATGTACCCTTGTCAGGTCCAGCGGAAGCTAAATGCACTCAGGTAATGGCCCAGGTTACTAGGGCATGCGATGCAGCTATGCCAAGAAGAGATACAGTTAGTACCCGCCAACCAGTGTACTGGTGGAATGACGAAATTGCACAACTACGCAAGAAATGCTACCGAGCGAGAAGGCTGTACCAAAGAGCAAGGGGAAAGAGTAATTACTCAGAGCTCCAGCAACGGTACAGAGATGCACGCAGAGAATTTAAATCGGCAATCTGGAAAAGCAAACGACGGAGCCTATGGGAATTGTGCAAAGAAGCCGACGAGGACCCATGCGGCAGACCATATAGGATAGCCATGAAGAAATTGACGTGTCGGACCATGCAGTCACCTACCTGCCCGGACTTGATGCAGAAAATTGTAACCGCATTGTTTCCAAGACAACAGGAAACGGATCGCTATATCGGACCAACGCACGCCATCGAGCAGGTACCAATGGTTACGACCGAGGAACTGAGAAGGGCATGTAGTAAAGTTGGAAGCGATAAGGCACCTGGATTGGATGGCATTCCCAACGTTGCCCTCAAGACTGCCGTCCAATCTAAGCCCAAGATGTTCGTCGACATGTATAATTCGTGTCTGAGAGAAGGAGTATTTCCAAATCAATGGAAAAGGCAGAGATTAGTGCTGCTTCCCAAGGGTAAGAAGCCTCCAGAGGAACCATCGTCATACCGGCCGCTGTGCATGTTGGATACAGCAGGTAAAATATTGGAGCGTATCATCTGCAACAGGCTAGAAGAAGCCGTTTAAGAGGCAGGAGGCCACGCGCAACACCAATACGGTTTTCGGAAGGTACATTCGACCGTGGATGCTATTAACACGGTGATTAATATCGCTCGCAATGCAATAGAGGGTAAAAGATGGAGGAGAGGTAGCAAAAAATATTGCGCTATTGTAACCTTGGATATCAAGAACGGTTTTAATTCAGCAAAGTGGAAGTGTATACATGAGGCTCTTCAAAAATTGGGAGTCCCGTCTTACATCAGAAGAATAGTCGAGGATTACTTCAGCCACCGAATTTTGAAGTACGATACGGATGATGGTCCTAAGGAGTATAAGATCACCGGTGGTGTACCACAGGGCTCAGTATTGGGGCCCCTACTATGGAACATCATGTACGATGATATCTTTAGGCTTCGGGTACCTGCAGAGGCGAAGGTCATAGGCTCTGCAGATGATGTTGCAATAGTGGTGGTTGCAAAATACGTGGAAGAAGTGGTCCAGATCTGCAACGAGTCGACCCAGGTCATCCAGCGGTGGCTGCGATCTGTGGGTCTGTGCCTTGCTGAACATAAGACGGAGGCGGTCCTAATAACAAGTAGGAAGAATATTGAGACTATATCTCTCACGGTCGGGAACACATGATCATGTCACAGCCGTCCATAAAATACTTGGGAATTATGATCGACGCAAGGTTGACATTCATGAAGCACCTTGAGTATACCAGCAACAAAGCAGCGAGCGTAATTTCTGCTCTTGCTCGGATAATGCCGAACCATGGAGGACCAAGACAGAGCCGAAGGGTACTCCTAGCCAGCGTAGTCACATCCGTAATCCTGTACGGAGCGCCGGTCTGGGCCGAAGCAATGACAGTTCAGGCATATGGACGGAAGGTAGCAGCGGTACACCGGCGGATTGCCATACGAGTGACCAGTGCTTTTCGTACCGTATCGGACGACGCAGTGTGCGTCATTGCAGGACTACTGCCCGCTGATCTTCTAGCTATGGAGAGGCAGAAATTATACCAGCATGGAAGACACGGTACACAGGCCCAACGAATGGAAGACCGCATAAAGGAGCAGACCGAATCCATCGAACAGTGGCAACTCAGATGGACGACATCCGACAAAGGCAGATGGACGTTCCGCCTAATCCCTCAGATAGATATATGGTTGAACAGGAAACACGGTGAAGTGGACCATTACCTAACACAAATGCTGACTGGACACGGGTGCTTTCGAGCTTACCTCAAAAGATTCAAACTAGAAGAAACCGAAGAATGTCCGGCGTGCCCGAAGATAGCAGAGAATGCCGAGCATGTATTCTTCCACTGCCCACGCTTCATCGACGCTCGTAAAGAGCTAGAGGAGGTGCTTGGTGAGGAACCATCTACGGAGAATATTGTCAGACACATGTTGACTACAAATATAAGATGGAGGGCGGTCAGCAAATTTGCTGCACAAACCATGACAGAGCTCCGACGATTAGAACGGGAGAGAACGCGACGCGCACGAAATAAATAGTTTGATACATTGGAGGAAGAGCCGAGGCTAAATCCCTTCCTGCGAAGTTATGCCTAAAGGCGGTACCGCAGGAAGTAGGGACGTGAAGGGAGGTCGTTTTAGTGGGTAAAAATCCCACACGCCGAGGAACACGGGTTCCTCGGTGTTTTTTGAAGATTTCCACCTACCCTCAAAAAAAAAAACCTACCTACCTACCTACCTACCTTACCTACCCACCTACCTACGCCCTATACCAACCTACCTACCTTACCGACACTACCGGCCAACCTACTGCAACCGGTAAACTGTTCATGGATTTTTAAAACCCCACGTGAGATCTATAAAAGATCGTTCATAGGGAAGAACATGTATGAATAGGACTCATTATCACTAGATCTGTTGAGAAAGAGTATCATATGAAACAGGGAATGTGTTCAGGGGGATGAACAGAGAATCCTTGTTGTCAGCATTGAGAATCATAGATAAGCCATTGTTATAGCTCATAAAAGTATCAAATAAGGGATGATCTCATAATTAGCCACTGGAAAAAACCAGGAAATAATGTGTTTAACAGAGTAATATTGTCAAGCATAAATATATCAGATATTCAGATGTTACGGATCATTTGTGTTAAGCAACAACCCAGGGAGTTGAAACATCTGTGTGATACCATGTTATTAAGGTTAATAATAATAATTGATGGTGGAGATAAAAAACTCTACATGAACCAATTATTGTTATAATAAGTTTCATTTATGCCGATAACTAAGGAATGAGACTTAGGGAAAGCATAAAACATAACATAAGTTCATAAACAAAGAAGTATTATTGCCATTACAAATTTCTATTATTTAAACAAATAAAGTAGATATTGGAGTCATTGTGAACTCTGGGCGCACCGACAATGTGATAATGTGCCAAATAACAAAGAACGCTCCAATAGATAACTAGTTTTACTGCGTAACCAGTTTAAACCGGTTATAACCGGATTTTGAAGGTCGATGCGCAATTACCCAAAACTCGTTAACCAGTTAAGTTGTACTGTAATCATTTGTCAAATGATTATCGGGTTAATCTAAGGATAAGAATTTTCATTTCCTATTGTTTATAACAATTGTCATGTAAGAGTTCTGAAGTACCGGACTAATAAGTTTCCGGGGATTAAAATAAGGTTCATATGTAGGTCTAAGACTGATAAGAATTAGACTACTAAAATGTAAATTCATGGTTATCAATGATTCTGGAAGTTTTAAAGTCAACTTGTTTAAATAAATTAACAATTGATTATTCATTCGATAAAAGGGGAAACAAAAGCATGAGGAATCACGTGACAGATGTCAGTTAGATTCAAGGGTTTAAAAGTTTGGAAGTCTAGCAAACCGGTTCGAACCGGATTTTGACCGTTGGACAACAAAGAAAATTTTCCATAAAGAAAATCTTGGATATATTGTAAAGTTGCTGAAGAAAACTGGATTTTCAATTCATATAAGGAAAAGGTGTAAGGAAGGTTCTGACACTCAGAAATTTGAGTTTGAACTTTGATTAGTTATTAACAATTAAAGTAAATCTTAAATAAGAGAGATAACCATGAATAAATGTTCATTGTGGAATAGGAAGAGGTAATTAACAATTGCCATGTCATAAAATGTTTATAAAATTTATTAGTATAAGAGTTTTATAAATGAGATACATATTGTTAACAAAAAGTTTTATAATAATATTGATGTTCTCTATGTATCTTAAGAAACTAGAATAAGTCATTAAGATAAGGTTGAATATTGTTGATGTTATAATATGTGAGTTGTATTGTTTTCACCGAAGAGTGGTGGGGGCGCGTGAGGGGTTCCCCTACTTACCGATATAAGCGAGCGCCCAGAAGCCTCAAGAGTTCAGTCTGTCGAGCGAGCGTCAGGAGTGCGTCACGTGCTAACTCCATAGCGTGTGCGTCGGAAGTATTTTCTAAACGTCGGGCCGCATCGTACTCGTACTAAATTGTCGGTATTGTGTGTTGTGTTTGACAATTATTTCATTTAATAAATTTTGTGTTATTATCCAAGAAGTTATCTTGTTTCACTTAATTTACTACTTACCTACATGGGAGGAAGAACCATAAGAGGAAATTAAGGGTTATAATTTGTATTCGGAGGACCAACTGTAGTGAAAAAATCACGCGGGTTACATCTGAAACAAAAACGAAGGAACAACGGAAATAAGGGAGATCAGCTGACAATAGAATATTGGGAAGTGATCATCGTAAGATTGATTAAAGACAATCTGACAGATTCTGAGGAGGGGTGGATTGATTGAAGGGATTATAGGGACTAAAGCTTAATTGATTAGTTGGTCATCACGGCATCCTATACATACCCGGATTGAAGAGCTGCCTGGTGGAACCTGAAAAAGAAAAAGGGATTAACTTTAAAGAGTTTATCTCTACTTACCTGATAGTCTGCTGCAACCGGAGATCCTGGAAACCTGGAAGAGGGAGAGGAGTTGATTAATTTGTGAATTACGAATTGATCATTATTCTTAGAAATACTTACCAAACTGTTATCGGAGGGAGACAACTGGCTCAAATAATTATTCCTTGCTTATTGGGGCGGTCAAATAAGCTGGCGACCGGACAACTTTACGAACCGTGGGCCGTGTGTTACATCAGAAGTTTGTCGTTTAAAGAGGACCAGCGGCTGATGCTATTTAGATATCTGCGATTGGCGAAGCGTATTAAAGAACCTTCAACAGAACAAAAGCCAAGAAACGGTTACACAAATTAGATAGTTAACTACCCTGGCACTTTTTCTCAATTTGCCCTCATTTGACAACAACTCATTTGCTGATAATCTTTTTATTACCACCAAACTTTTCATCTCTAATTCCCGAGCAATTACCACACGATGTACGGTACACTCTAACGGAATTCTTTCTATTTCTCTTCTTATATCAGGATTTCTAACGATAATTATTTTGGTTTTCAGGTCAACGCTACTGATCACCTTCGGCCTATCACCACCCTTGGTTACTTTAGATAATGGATTGTCAACTTTTGGCCTTTCATCGCTAGCTGAAAATGGTAAGTCTCCTAATGGATCATAGGAACCCCATTCCCTTCCTCTACTTTCTTCTTGTCCTTTAATCTTTCTACCAGATCCATTCTCGTAATACCCCACGGCTGGAACACTGGACCTTCTACTCTTTGATCAAGATCCCCTCGATATCCTACATCCCTGAATGTATATCGGAATTTCTCCTTCATACCTGTAACAGCAGTACAAATACCTAAACTTTCACTTATTTCACCTTTTACCACAATAGCTATATGGAATCAAGTTAAATTTTCTCTTTCAGCCTTCGTATACTTATACATCCCGCCCGACGTTTTGCTTTCGGGTTGGATTTTACCGTGGCGCCATCTCCCGACTCTTTCGGTAAGTATCTAGACTTTACTATAAATTCCTTTCCCTTTGATCCTGGGAGCTACTGTTTTATATTTTTCTTTCAGGTTTCATCTCCCCGGATTACAAATGAGTATTATCTTCCTTAATTTATTATTATTAATTAACAATAAACTAAATTTTCTCCTTTTTTTTTTTTTTAAAAAGACTTTCATCAGCATCCCGCTTGTAGGTAAGTTTTCTTTAGTTCTCATGTATCTCGCAAAAATTATTTTGACCAATTTCGAGTCATCCTCGTCCGAAATATATCAAGATATCATTTCCCCTACACCAGTCTGCCCCCAGATTTATGAATAGACGCTCATTAGGTATCATCCAGAAACGCTGAGTATACGTCACTTGATTTATTTGAAATGTCAAGTATACATATCTAGTTACTCGATATTCAACTCCAGTAGTTGTTCGGATAATCCCATACCTCCCTTCATGGAAACATATCGGCAATCCCAACCTATGTACTATTCCTGCGCTTATTGTAGATATCCTATCTCCTGTAGTGATTCCGGTCTCATAAGCTTCATCTCTAATATTAATCATTATTCCGATTTCTCCTGAAATTTCCTCTTGTTCAGATTCCTGGACAACCTCATCCGTATCATTGCTATTGACATCCTCTTCGTCCTCTGAATCAGAGTTTCCTGTTAAATCAATTTCTTCTACCCTTATTCTTCGACGAGTAATTAAATTGATATGAACATCTCTATCAGGATTTGCATAATACGGGCGTAATTGCCTGGCATTGAAATTTCCTAGAATTTGATTACCATCTCTTAGCATATATACATTTTGGTATGGTTTCTCCACGATTTCATATGGACCATCGTAAACCAAACATATTTTCCTGCTTATCATCTTTTCTTTATTGGACAGTTTGTGCACTCTTAATAGTACCTCGTCCGTACTTCAATTCTATCGTGCGGTGCTGCTGGCAGAATTTTCTGTACCTAGTGGCCGCATTTGTCGCTACGTTTTCCTTTGCTTTGGCTATTTTCTCGTCCAGAGATAATCTTTCTTGACCTATCTCACGGAATTCCGATGGTATTGTTAACCCTTCGTACCCAGCATGAAATTCCCGTGGCTCAAATCCCGTAGATGAGTGCACAGTACTGTTGATTGTTTTTTCCGCTCTGCCCAGAATCATGGGCCACTTCTGAATACACGAGTGCGCATAGGTTCGTATCAGTCTACCCAACTCCCGCATTACCCTCTCTACCGGGTTAGCTTGTGGATTGTAGGTTGTTGTCTTTATAGGCCTGATATCCAACTCCTCCATACCCTCCTGCCAAAACGCAGACAAAAATTGCCCACCTCTGTCTGACAGTATGTATCCAGGTTTTCCAATTTCCGGCACAAATTTCGACCTAATTATTTCTAGTATAGTTGTCACCTTTTGATTGTTCATAGGATAGAGTTTTACCAGTTTCGAAAATTGATCCATGCACACTAATACGTATTTATGCCCTGATTTAGCAACAGGCAATGGTCCATATATGTCTATAGACACCTTTACCCCCGGTCCTTCCGGCAATCGGTAATACGGAACCCCCGTCACCTCCTTAGTATAGAACTTCGTTCGTTGGCAAATCTCACAAGCTGAGACGATTCCTCTCACCCTTGAACCTAGGTTAGTTATACAGAAATACCTTTTGTGAAATTCTTCTACCTTATCCGTTCCAAAATGTGTCAGAAATCGATGGATCTTGCGTATCCATTCATTTGCAATTTCATCAGGAATAATTATCTTCCAATTTTGTTTAACTTTCTTACAAAGAAGTCCTTCCTTCATGGAATAATTTACTGGATCTCTTTGCAATAATGTCTGTGCTTCCCTAACCTGAATCCTTTTAAGCTCATCCATAGCATCATCCCATTGCATACTCTCCTGCATTGGAACTACTAATCCGATACTAACTTCCCTATCTCGCTTCAGGTCTGGGCCTTCGGGCATTCTTGACAGCATATCAGCCACCTTGTTCTGTTTACCCGGTATATGCTCCCACGTAATATCAAATTCGTTTAATAACTGTAACCAGCGAGCTATTCGATTGCTAACCCTAGCACATTGAGATATAAATTTCAACGCTTGGTGATCCGTCCTTACGGTTAACGGTCTGCCTATCAATAACACTTTCCACTTTTTTAGTGCTCTGACTACAGCCAGACACTCTAACTCCGTTGTTGTGTATTTCATCTCTGCCGCATTTAGCCCCTTACTAGTATACGCTACATCCATCCTATTGCCACCCTCATCGATTTGAAACAAGCACGCTTCCGTCCCATGACTAGATGCATCCGATTCAATCAATGTTGGCCATTCTTCTTTCAAATAATATAGCGCTTTTGCCTATTCAAACAATCTCTTGGATTCTTGAAAAGCCCGTTGTTGTTCCAATCCCCACTTGAATTTTACATCTTTCTTCAGCAGTTCATGGAGTGGATATAACACCTCAGCTAAACCCAGAATAAATTTGCGGTCCCAATTTATTAGTCCCAGAAATGACTGCAATGCCCTTTTATTTATAGGTTCCGGAAATTCTCTAATATTCCTTTTAGTTTCTTCGGTGATCTCAACCCTGTCATCACTGAATACATGACCCAGGAATGTTACTTTCTTGACCAAAAAATGAGATTTATCCTTGTTCAATCTCATCCCAGCCAATTCTAATCTTTGTAAAACTTTCTCTAATAGCTCACGATGTTCTTGTAAATCCTTCGTTGCTATCAAGATATCGTCTAAGTAGATTATTACTTTATTTTCCAGATCCGGCCCGATCACTTGGTGAATAGCCCTAGTAAACGACGCCCCAGACGTCTTCAGACCAAAAGGTAATCTTTTAAACACATACGTCTGTCCATCGAAAAGAAACCCTGTATACTTCCTTGATTCCTTGTCCAATTCTATCTGTAAAAACGCATCTTTTACATCGAGATTGGAAAAGTACTCCGACCTTTCCATCCTCTCCATTATTCCATCAATGGTAGGAGGCCTTGCTTCATCTCCTATCATCTTATCGTTAATCGCCCTGGCGTCCAGACATAATCTAATTTTTCCATTAGGTTTTCTGACTACCACCAACGGATTGACATATTCTGTTGGAGCTCTCTCTACTATCTCGTTTTCCTCCCACTTTCTTATTTCCTCTAACACCTGTTTTTTATAAGCATTAGGTACTGGGTACGATGGTTTCTTGAATGGTTTACTGTCCCTCATCAGGATCTCATGAGAATAAGTATCTATTTTTCCTATTCCCTCCACAAAAACCTTCGAATACCTATCTAAAATGTCTTGAACCTGGCGTATCCCCTGATCCAATTCATCTTTTATTTCTTTTTCAGGTAAGCGTGTTTCTTCACTAACTTCCCCATTTTCTTTTTTTTCCAGGTCTCCACTCAGATCCAGTTTCTTCTGTCTCTTCGGTGAGTATCCAACCTCTTCGGAGTTCTTCCTAATTCTTTCTTCTTTCAGGTCAGCTCGGACATCCCCAGTTTTGATCGTGTCTTCTACGCCTCCCATTTCTTCTTTTGCTTCAGGTGAATCTTGGAACAACACCCCTTCGCTTCCCCTGATTATGACTTCATGTTCGCGCAAGAAATCAAATCCAAGGACTAAGTCTTCCGACAGTTCATTTAGCATTAGGAACTGATGAATGTTTTCCTTTCCCGCCATCTTGAACGGAATCTGAATCATCGCCCTGACTGTCTTGGCTGCCCCGCCAAACGCCCCTTTTACTCGAACGGTTTTGATCGGCAATCTCCTGAATTGCACTCCCTCACGTTCTAATTTGTATATTATTCTGGATGCCACTACGGAAAGTTGCGCACCCGTATCTATCAAGGCATTGACACCATGACCCTCAATTTCGACTTCGACATGTGGTGTCCCATCATCAAGATCCTCTTTGTACACCTCCATGTTCCAGTCTTCTTCTGGTTCAATAATCGCTACTGGTCTATCTTTCCCTTTTTCCTCAAACCTAGCCTTTCCCGATGACGACTCTCTCCCTGCATCCTCTTCCTCCTTTTCTCGGTTGATTGTCCATTCCTATTCTTGATCCAAGGTCTTCTGGATGCTTCCTTCTTCTCCGAATCCTTATCTTCTTTCTGATCTTCATTATTGATATTCCTCGCTCCTTTGGTCTTATCATATTGAACCCGATCTCCATCCTTCCTTTGCGCGTTTCCTTCATTCCTATCCCTGACTTCCATTTTTCCACGTCCTACCGACTTCTCTTCCCCTGATTCCCACTCATCTAATTCCTTAAGCCTTTCAGCTACCCTCTCAATTGAACGATTGCTCATATCCCTAAGCCTTCTACAGGTTTCCGGATCATAATGCAACATCAGCTGCTTTACTAACCAATTCTCGGAATACGGTACATCAAACATCTGGTTATGCCTAATCCATTTCCTAAAATAGGCCTCCATGTCACCGTGCTGTTTTCTACTGTAGCTTCCCATTGTAATCTTAGCAGTTAACTTTCTCTGGTTCTCTACCCCCCCCCAATATCTTTTCAGGAATTTCCTTCTAATCAATGCAAAATCCTCTTCGTCTAAGTCCTCAGCCCAGATAGCTGCCTCTCCCTTCATACACTTAAAAAATGCTAGGACCATTGCTGGTTCGCTCTTGTTTTCTAATCTGGCTATTTTTTCGAACTTATCAATAAAACGCCTCTAACTTCCTCTATATCGCCCTCAAACTTTAAATCTACCAGACGCGATCTATCTTGCGTTATTATTATACGATCGGACCACTCGTTATCCCTATCGACATTCACCTCTCTAGGTTTCGATCTAATCGGTTCCTCTACATTGATTGGCTTCGCTGCCATCTCAACTTCGCTTAACAATTTCGCACACAGATTAGTAAACTTACAATTAAAGTCTTCCATTATCTGTTGATTTGCATCCATCAGCTTTCCGATGAAACTCTCCATGTTCGGCTGCTGTTGCAATGTGGTAGCTTCCTCCCCATTCGAGCTTACTGACAGGCGATGCTCGTCCTCCTCAGCGCTTTCTCGATGAGTTGAGCTGTGTCGTTCCTCCTGCAGACAAGCCCTTACAGGTGTCCTGCTGGTCTTCGGTGGATTAATCTCAATCAATTCCTGTTGTTGACTCCTTCCGGATCTCAGCAACCTGCGTTCCTCTTTGGTATCCATGCTGGGTGTACACAGCTTTTGTAGAAAATTTCGAAGTTTCACGAATCTCTTTAAAAATCTCCTTCAAAATTTCCACTGGCACTATGCCTCCCCTCACCGCACTGATTACCCCTTTGTTTAATGACACACAGAATTATCAACCGCGCTTTCGCGACCCGATTGTTTAAGGGGGGAAACCACATTAGGAGGCACATTTTCACTGATACTTTGGGATTTTTTTTGAGTGGGAAAAAGTAGTTAGAATTCAATGAAATTTTGACATCATTTTATTCATACTTTGAACAACCTTTGTGATTTTTTTTGAAAGATTTCATCCAAAAATAACAAAGTTACGCACTG
Source organism: Trachelus tabidus (assembly GCA_030142655.1). Classification (NCBI taxonomy): domain Eukaryota; kingdom Metazoa; phylum Arthropoda; class Insecta; order Hymenoptera; family Cephidae; genus Trachelus; species Trachelus tabidus. The sequence goes on from JARQTI010000329.1 coordinate 15,517, forward strand.
ATGTCCGCTGATGG